>JAZAVJ010000527.1:0-14101 GCA_037954315.1 Neonectria punicea | reverse complement strand
GCGGATAAGATCCGTTATGTAAGTAAGAAAAGGGGTCACATACCGCAACTTGGCAAATTGACCCCTCAATTCAACGAATTCAACGATCTACAATATCAATTCCAGTTGCCACGCCTTCCTTCTGCTATAATGAACCCAATTGACGTTTCTCGTCGCTTTCCTGACGATGTTCTTCCTCCTAAAGGCCAATTCAACTCACGAGAGGAATTGGCCACGGCAATCAACGCTTGGGCAGCGCCACAAGGCTATGCCTTTATTATCAAAACCTCTTAGAAGACCACTAGTAGAAGGACTAGAGTTATCTTTAACTATGACCGTAGAGTAAGGCGTGCCCCTTTAGTCTCTTAGAAATAGGAATGGAAAACTATAATATATTGTATAGGATACCTCTTCTTTATAATAGTAAAGGATAGCCTTTATAGGACTATATAAAGTCTAAAGTATTATCCTAGGGCTAGCTTTAATTAATATAATTATAAACTAAGCTTTAATAAAGTAGTATATTTAGTACTTTATTAATTATTATTCTTTAATAAATTAATAATCTATTAACTTATTAATATTAATATTATACTAAAAGAGATTAGATCTTATTTATACTTAAGCTTAGATACCCTTACTATATAATAAGATATTTATAATTATATTATATAAGGTAAGTAGGAGCTTATTAAGGGTTAGAGTAATATATATACTCTTATTAATTAACTTAAGAGTAATAGCTTTTAGAGCTAAATTTACTTTAATAAAAGTAGTAAAGTTATAATAGTATTATTTATATATTTATAATTATTAGGATATCTTAAATTATATTCTAAAGTATTTATATTAAATTATATAATTAAGACTAATAAGTATAAAATACCTTTTCTTAATATAGTTAGTATTAATACTTATTAATAATTCTTTTATATTATATTTACCTTTCTTAATAGTAAGAAAGAGAATAACTTTATTTAGGCTTTTAAATAGTTATAGTATATTTATAAGCTTTATAAAGTAGTCTTTTTATTTATAATACTTATAAATTACTACTTTACTTATATAAATATAATTACCTTTTCTTTCTATTTCCTTAAGTTAGCCTTAATATTATACTTATAGTATATTAATAAAGCTATCCTAAGCTATTATATACTTATATTTATAAAGGATAAAAGTAATCCTAAAGGGTATAAAGAGTAGAAGAAGTTCTATAACTTATAGTATAAGATTATTACCTTAATAACTAAGGATATTTATAATAAGAGGCTTAAGAAGCTTAAGAAGGATTACCTTCTATAGTATATTAAAGAGGTAGGCTATATTATAAAGACTTAGCTAGATCCTTATAAAGAAAGGTTTATAAAGGTATAGGTTTACTAATATCTTTACTTTAATTAATTTATTATATTAAGAGCTAAAGGTATTTATTAGCTTATTAAGAGTTACTTAAAAACCTTATAGGCTAATCTCTTTAAAGCCTAGAGGATTATTAAGCTTATTCTATTAAACTAGCTTACTAAACTTAAAGCTAACTAAGCTAAGTAGTAGATTAGTATATCTCTTAAGCTATCTAGGGTATTATATAGTAATATTTATAATTAGATCTTATATAAAGCCTTATAGAAGGTTAAGACTTAGTAGGAATAGCTATTAAAGAAGTATCTTATATATATAGAGATCTTTACTAAGACTCTTAGTTTATTATATACTTATACTCTTAAGCCCTTATTAGTATAAAGTTTACCCCTTTAACTATATTTATAATGGTCGGGTCTAACCTAAGGGCGTATAGGGTAGGTCCGGACGTGGGGTATATGATCGAGTGGATTAGGACATTATAATAAGCAATGTAGGTCACGGTCTAGTAATAGTAGAATAGTAGATTTAATATAACTAAGTATATTAATAGCTAGAGAGCTTAAGGCTCTTATCTAATATACTAAATGAATATGGTTATATACTTACAGTATATTACTTAGATCATAGTTCATAGTAGTAATCCTATCGTTAGCTTACAGTTTAGAATCGTAAGCCTGTCCTTAGATCACGATAGGAGTCATGATCTACGCGTGGTTAGCTAGGAAATTGTGGGGTGGTGCGTGGTCTATGCTTATTATATAGTAGGGTATAGCCCAGGCTATAACATAATGTCCCCCCTCTATTAGTCTTATCCTTAAGGCTACCTAAGTAAGCTTCGTATAATTTCTACCGTTGGTTCGTAACTTCCTTCTATAATTATCCTGCGGTATGCTAATATAATGTTAGGGCGCGTGACTAAGCAAAGAGTAAAAAAGATAACTAAATGTGATTCTCTTTATCGTTTTGCTAAGCTAAACTATTATACTGCTGATATACCTTATACTTATTGTTTTAAGCATAAGATCGACTGTTAGATAGAAGATTCTAGCTATTCTGCTTATTATAAGGAGTGTATTTAATAGGGTTAGGCTTGCGATAGTATTTATATTGCATTTTCTTATGAGGCTTCTTATTGTTTTCTATAAATCCCTAATATACTAACTCCCTTACCTTATCTAGTAAATAAGCTAGTTAATTAGTAGAAAAAACTTAAGAAAGAGGAAGAAAAGACTAGTAATATAATCTTAATTCTTTATAACTAACTAGCTGAGCTTTAGTTATCCCTTGCTATAGCGGTAAGTTGCTTAGCTAGGATTTGGAAGATTAAGAAGAAGGTAAAGGAATAGGGTTCTAATCTATTCGAATAGGGAATGCAGGAGTTGGATAAGGAGGACGGTATTCTTCCTACGCTAGAGTCGTATAAAGGTTAGGTAGTGAATAACCTTCGGTTATTAGGTATTTAAGGTAAGGTAGATTAGTCTACTTTAGGCCTTAGTAATAACTTTAGTAGGATTAGTCCTTTATTTAACTCTAGTATTACTAGTAAAAGTTCTTTAGGAGGTATTATATATAGGTAAGGTTTTTAGCTAATTCCTATTAATTATTGCTCTTAGGATAGTCCTTCTATTTAATAAGGTACTTAGTTTATTTATTTATAACTCTTTTATTAAGAATTGCTTTTACTATATACTCTTTTAGTCCTTTAACCTTAGTTTTATATTTATTATTAAGCTTAGTATAAATTATATCTCTTACTATCTTAAAAAGTAAAATATAGAAAACTAAGTAAAGTCTAACTTTTAGTAGTAAGTCTAACTAGTAGTTATTTTCTAAGATTTTTTTGATAATTTTGTAAGGTCTAATAAACTTATAGTCTAGTTTCTTATTTTATTATTTTATTTCGATGTTTTTTATTATAAGATAGACTATATCTCCCTCCTAGAAGGATAGTCCCTTTATCCTTTTTTAGTTATAGTATTTTTTCATCTAGTTTCTAATAAATTTAAGTTCGGTTTTTATTTCTTTATATAGGTTTTTCAATTTTTCTAATATAAGGATAGCCTTAGGAATAATTAACCTATCTTAGCTTATTCTATAGGCATTAGGGTTAAATCTAAAGTTAGTATATACTAGGGTAAGCTTTATGCTTTTATTTATAGCTATATTATAGCTTAACTATATAGTTAGTAATTTCCTAACCTAGTTATTCTATTCATAATTAATATAGTACTAAAGGTACTACTCTAGTATTTAGTTCATTTATTCTATCTAACCGTTAGTCTATAGTTAGAAAGCTATAGTAAGTTAATAGTTTAGTCCTAAATAATCTATTAATAATTACTAAAACTTTAAAGTAAATAGTAGTCCTTAGTTAGAGAGAATCTCTATAGGTAGTCTATAAATACTAATAATATTTTGTAAGAAGATATAGGTAAACTACTCTATATCTATCGATTCCTAGTAGAGTAAAAAATAGGAAAATTTCGTAAGTCTATCCATAATGATAAAAATGCTATTATAGAGGGTTCCGGTTATAGGGTCCTTTAATAGGGGTAATTTTATAATAAAATCTATAGTAATAGAGTCCTATAGTTGCTTAGCGATTAGTAGTGGTTATAATTCTCTATATAGCTTATAGCATTATACCTTAGTTTTTATATAGAGGTTATATTAGTTTATGACTTCTTTAATAATATTTTTTATACTAGGAAATTAATATATTGTTCTAACTCATTCTAGGGTTTTATTAACTCCCTAATATCTATATAGGGGATGTTTATATATCTCCTATACTAGCTAATATTATAGTTCTATCTAGACTTATAGCTTATTTAGTGATTTTTCGTCTAGGGGTAGCTTATTATTATACTATTATATCCTATTATAGAGTTTATTAGTACTTATAATAATATAGGTATTTCCTAGGGTTTTCTTTTTTCATTTAGTAGTAATTATAGCGCTAGTAACTTAATCCTAATTATAGTCCTATTCTAAGCATTCTAAGTAATTATTAATTATATACTAAAGTGCCTTCTAGAGTCTATATATATTATATATTTTAGTAATAAGCTAGTATAGTATATTAATACTTTTATTATAGGGTCTTACTTTATATAGTTCTTATACTATTTAATACTAGTAGTAGTAGGGGATAATAATATATTTATCCTAATACCTAATTTCTCTAGTATATCTATAAGCCTAATCCATAAAGTCCTATATAGGTCTATCCCTACGGATTAGGGCTAGGTATTTAGGTTAGGGTTATATCCTTTATATAGCTACGATATACTTTTACTTAAGGTATCCTTTAGCGTTAAAGTTAAGGATTTATTTGTTTATTTTAGGCTTATTAGTATTAAAGTTACTTTATTAACTAATAGTATTAGCTTATCTATTTTCTAATCCTTTCCTATAGATAATTATATAATTAAATTCTAAGAGGTATTTAGTATATCATAATTACTATCTACTAAGTTCTTATATAGTTATAAAGTATAAGATATTCTTATAGTCTATATAGACCTTAATCTTATATTTATTTCCTAAGAGGTAGTATCGAAATTCCTTAAATAACTTAACGATTATAAGGAATTCTTTATTATAGATAGGGTAATTAAGTTTAGCGCTATATATCTTATAAGAGAAGAAAGCAATAGAGTATAATAGTCTATTATTATCCCTTTATCTAATCTAAGCGCCTTATATAAAGTCTAATATATTTATCTTAAGTTCGATTTCTTATTTAGGGTTAAAGGTTACTAATACTAGCTTACTTAGGATAAGTTTCTTAATATTATTAAATGCTTTTATTATAATAGTATCTATCTAGAATTCTACTCCTTTCTTAGTAAGTTTAGTAAGTAGTATAGCATAATTACTAAAGTTTTTAATGAATCTTTAGTAGTAATTAGTAAATCTAAAGAAGGCTTATACTTCCTTAATATTCTCTAGTTTTTTCTACTTACTAACTATAGCAATTTTCTTTAGATCTATCCTAATCTTATTATATAAGATTATATATTTAAGAAACTCTACTTCTAAAGTATAAAAGTTACTCTTCTTTAGTTTAACTAATAAGTTTATATCTTAAAGTGCTTATAATACCTTATAGATATATTCTATATATTCTTCTTCTAAGTTAGAGAAGATTAGGATATTATCTAGGTAGTATATAATAAATATATTTAGATACTTATATAGTATATTATTAATTATTCATTAAAATATAGCTAGTATATTTATAAGTCTAAAGGGTATAATAAAATATTTATAAAGTTTAAACTTAGTTTAAAAGGCAGTTTTCTATTTATATCCTTCCTTAATATAAATAAGATTATATATACCCCTTAGATCTAGTACTATAAATACCTTCTTATTATAGAGTTAGTCCTTAAGCTTTATAATAAGGGGTAATAGGGTTTAGTCTTTAAGTATAATATTATTTAATTATCTATAATCTATAATAAGTTAGAGCTTACTATTCTTTTTAGGAATAAACATAACTAGGTATCTAGCTAATAACTTAGAGATCTTAATATATCCTTTCTATAGTATGTCTTTAATATATTCTTTTAGTATATTAAGCTATATTTTGTTAAGGTTGAATATTTTATAAAATATAGGTAATATTCTATCTTTTAGTATAATTTCATAATCCTATTAACTAAATTTAGATAGTCCTATCTTAAGTTCTTTTATAAAGAGTTTTTTATAGACCCTATACTATATTAGTATATTCTTAAGTTATTCTTCTTTAGGTATTTTCTTATATTCCTTAAGGTTTTTATTTATTTATATAAACTATTATTAAAGGTATCTAATTATGCATTTAAGCTGTGTTTTCTTACCTTTCTAGTGCTTATATTATATTCCCTTTAGGGGTGCTAAGATATTTATTATATCCTTAGGTATATCCTTACTCTCTATTTCTTTAGGAGTTAAGGTTTAAGATCTTTATTTATCTATTAAGTTGTTTTTATTATTACTATAGAGTATATTATTAAGGTTAACTAATACTTAGCTAGTTCTCTAATTAATATATAGGTTAAATTTCTTTAGCTATAAATACCCTAAAATAATATTATATTAGGATATTAATAGAATATTAAGGGTAATACCCTAATTTTATTTATTAATAAGAACCTTTAAGTAATTAATTTATTATATTACCTATCCTTAATCGTAAGAAAATATATCTCCTTTAAGATTATATACTATATATAGATCCGATTTATTTTTCTATAGTAGCTTTAACCTATTAACTACTCTAGGGTTAATATATAAGGTTTTAGCTCTACTATCTACTAATGTAGTAAGCTATTCATCCCTAACTTATACTTATAGCTTAAGTATCGTTCATTTTATTACTAATTTCATTATATATAGAGCTTTTTATAGGGATTACTTATCCTCCTTTATATCGCTTGCCTATCGCTTTTCTATAGATAGCGTTACTTGTTTTTTATATTCCTGTTATATATGCTATCCTTAGTATTATACTATTCTTTAACCTTAGCCTAGATATATACCCTATATTCCTAGTGCGCGCAATTCTTTAGGTCTAATGGTCCTTCTATATATAACCTAGGGTAGTATTTATCTTATACCTCTAATCGTATAGCTTAGTACTATAATATTAGTTTAACTAAGATGTAATCTTATATTTCCTATTCTAAGTAAGGGTTATTAAGGACTAGCCTAGGGATCTTAATAGAATAATAGTTATTCTTAGCTTTCTCACCTTTATAAGCTTTGTATTAATAGTAATAATAAGACATCTAGGATAGCTCGTTATATTATAGTGCTATATAGTATAGTCTTAAGTTATCGCTAATTTCGTATCGTGGGATAGCAGGATTAGTCCTAGCTATCCTCCTTATTTTAGCTTTAATATATACTAGCTTGCCTTTGTGGGTATCTTCCCGTTCATAGGTAAGTTATTAGTATATCTCTCCTTCTATCTTCTAGACTAATATGCTATTTTCATTATATATATACATTTTCTACTATAGTTTTTTGATAGTTAGTATAATAGCTTATTTCTATTATATTTCTTATTCTTCTACCTTATCTTCTAATAATATATTATTAATACTAGTTATCTTATAGCTATTATAGCTATTGCTTAAGTATCTTTCCTTAGGTGCCTAAATGTTATAGTTTCTAATAAGTAGCCTAAGCTATTATACTTATCTAGCTTTATATCCTATATTAAGGCTAGGAATGTTTATTTATTATATATAGAACTAGCGTTAGATATAGTTATCTTCTTCCTATTATAGAGAGAGTTATGTACTTAGTTCTTTATTCTAAAGTCCTAGGGTCTTTAGTTAAGGTTATCAATCTAGGATTTCTACTTTAACTATAGGTTGTTTATAGGGCTCTCCCTTCCTAATTATTGTAATAGTCTTACTAGTAACGTTCTCCTAAGGTCTTCCTTTTAGGACTAGCTTCTAAGGTCTAAGTACTCCCCTTATTATACCCTTATCCTATTAGTAATTATCTTATATACTATACTAGGGTTTCTCTATATAGATACTATTTTCTATAGTCTTATATTATTATATACTTAATAGTAGTCCGATAGTAGGATTACTAGTACCTATTATCTTATAGGCTCCTCTAGTTATAGCTACTATTTTTATATAGATAGTAGTCTATAGGGTATTATACTAGTAGTTAGTAGATTAGACATTCTTACCTTTAGGTATAGGTTTATGCTTTTATCTAATCTTAGGCTTTTAATACTTACTTTCAAAATATCTAAACTTTCTATAGTTCTAATACTTTACTTATAAATAATCTTATTATATAGCTCTAAGTTCTATAAGGCTAGACTAAGTTCTATAAGAGGTATTTTTCCCTTTTCCTTCTTTATTATAAGAGTTATAATAGTTATTATAATTATTTAGGTAGTAGAGGTTATAAAGAGTATCCTTACCCTTTTCCTTTATAATTGCTTTTTCTTTATATTTTTTATACTATTGTTTATTGATTTTTATAACTATAGTAATAAAGTCTATAAGGGTATTAGGTTAGTTAGCTTTATATAGCTTATCCTTAACTTCCTCTTTAAGTCCTTTATAGAAAATTTCTATAAGGATATTATTATCCTATTTAAGGTATAAAGAGACTTATCTAAATATAATAGTATAAGTAATAGTAAATTAAATTTATTTAATTTCATAGATATTAGTAGCTACCTACTATTCCTTATTAACTATTCTAAAGTTATCTTTAAGTACTATTTTAAAGTTATCCTATTCTAAGAAGATATTTATAGTATCTTAATTATATATATCTTCTTCATTCTTAAGGAAATCTCGCATAATTAGTTCAAACCATATTATAGCATTTCCTTTAAGATATCTACTAGTAAATAAGGCTTATATCTCTCCTATAGTAAATTTTATTAGGAAGAATCGAAAGTATACCTTCATCTTAGTAAGGAAGGGCATAATATCCTTTAATTCTCTATTAAATAGCTTAAGGAAAGGGGGTTTAATACTTTCCCCTAGGTCCTTAGCTTCTCTAGGCCGCTCTACTATAGATAAGGTAGCTAAGGTAGTAGATATACTATATACCTACTCCCATAGTCTATTAATAAGAGTGCGAAGCTATACTATCTTAGCAACCATTTTAGCCGCGCTTAAGTGTAACGGTTGTGCTAGACCGCTATACTATTAGGCAAAAGATTAGTTAATAATCGCTATTGCGGCAATTACTGGGCACACTAACTGAGCATTTAAGCCTATCGCTGTTCCCGACGGACCAGGCCGTAACACGATGCTCCCCTCCCACAAGGCTCGTCCCGAGCCATTGGGTCATTAGGCCGGAAGTTTATTTATCCGGTGCAGCAGCTAGCCAACCCCTAAGGAGACCCCGCATAGCCCAAGTACGCGCATTCAATTGGGTAACCTTGCGAGCAGTCCGGAACGGGCTTCCGCGGGTATACACACACAACCCAGGAATCGAACCTAAGACCACCCACCTGTAGCGATTATCGTGTAACGGTTGTGCTAGACCGCTGTACCATTAGGCAAAAGATTGGTTAATAATCGCTATTGCGGCAATTACTGGGCATACTAACTGAGCATTTAAGCCTATCGCTGTTCCTGACGGACCAGGCCGTAATATTAGGGGTGTAGTGTATGCTAGTAGTAAGTTTCCTCTAGCAGCCGAATTAATAGTAGGGCATAGTATAGATATATCTAATAGTAGGTATTGCTTAGGTTAATATAGTAATATACTAAATAAGAGCTATTAATGTATAATAGTTAGGTCTATCCTAGAGGTATAGGGTAGGTTTAGATATAGAGTATATAATTAAGTAGATTAGGATGTTATAGTAAGTAATATAGGTTATAGTCTAGTAATAATAGAATAGTAGATTTAATATAACTAAGTATGTTAATAGCTAAAGAGCTTAAGGCCCTTATCTAATATTTTAGCGGTGGAAAGGGACTAGAAACAACACCCCAAATCAATAGCAGTCCCTTAAGAAGGTATATAGTAAAGCGTCGTATAGGCGTCTTCATCGGTCAGCCCAAAGCTGCACTAGATTACGCGTATATACTATAGCAGTCTTATGTTTAGTACCCTCTAGCAGGAAAGCATCTCATGAGAATGATTATCAGGTCGGTAGCAGGAAAAGAATGTTAGCAAGGCATCGAAATGGCCTACCGCCGGCTTGATAATCAGTGTGTGAGGGACAAAGGGCGGACGGCAATTCGTGTTATGATCGGAAAAGAAGGATCTCAAATTCTCTCGTAAACAAAGGCAAAGGACTCAAGCTTCGAACTCGAAGAGTTCTCTTTCTCTCGTCTCTCTGCAAGAAGGGAAGAATCTCTCTGCAAGCAAAACAAAAATCTCTCTAATCTCTCTTCAAACCGATGATGATCATGATGATAATCCTCTTTCTTCCCTAATCCCCCATCCCATCCCTCTTCTGACCATCCATTTTATCCCCATTAAATCCCTGCTAGCAACTTGCTAGCCCACCTATCTAGGAACGCCCGCCACAATATGCTAAATAAGCGTGATTATATACTTAGGTGTTTATATAGGGTTGTGAGATACGTAGGATCGTGATAATCTAGGATTGTAATAATCTAGGATCGTAAGTATAATCTATAGTAGCGCGCTCCTTATATAATAGGAAGGAAAGAGTAGGTATATTATAGTTCTGCCGGTTATAACCGCCTAGTCCCAACCCGGGCTATAATAAATATATATAATAATATATATATCTTCTTACTTTATAACTTACTTACTATCCTTATTATCCTTAGTAGGATCCCTTATAGTATTTAAGACTATAGCTTATATAATAGTATATATAATAATATATATAATAACTTATATACTATTTCCTTCTATAGTTAGACTAGTAACTATTATAATAGTAAATATAATAATAGTACTTATATTATAAGCTAATAACCCTTACGCTATCTTCTAATAATATAAAGAAGTATAAGAGGCTTAGTATACTATATTACCTTAGGAAGCCTATAAGACTAACTAATAATACTAAAAGGTAATAGGGCTACCTCTATATTATAGTACAGTAGAGTATAATTAATACCTTAACTTTAAGTAAATAGGGAGTTATTATAGGGTAGAAAGCAGTATTAAAGACTAGACTAAGGAAGAGATAATAAGTTATCTTAATTAAGATAAAGCTAAGAATAAGTAGTGTCACAGCCCGGGTTAGGACTAGGCGGTCACAACCAGCAGAACCACGACAGTACCCACTCTTCTCTTTTTAGCTAAATAGGCTATACGCAACAGACTAGTATCAGTAATCCACCCATAACTCTCATCAATAAGACCGATTATCTTATTAATAAGCCCCATAATAGAGCCACTAAGACTACTCTAGTCAGTCAGTATATAAACATAATTATTTAGCACTTCTATAGATAGATAGCCTTACTAGCTATTAATACACTTAGTTATATTAAATCTACTATTCTACCATTACTAGACTATAACTTACATTACTTACTATAATATCCTAATCTACTTAATTATATACCTTATGCCTAGACCTACCCTATACGCCCTTAGGTTAGACCTAACTATTATACATTAATAGCTCTTATTCAGTATATTACCACATCGACCTAAGCAATACCTACTATCAGACATATCTATACCACGCCCTACCACCACTCTGACCGCCAGGGGAAACCCACTATTAGCGTACGCTACGCCCCTGAGCGTAACCGAGATAGTTACCGAGATAGTGTAGCTCTGCACTCTTATTAACGGACTATGGGAGTAGGTATGTAGCGTATTTACTACCCTAGCTACCTTATCTATAGTAGAGCGGCCTAGAGAAGCTAAGGACCTAAAGGAAAGTATTAAACCCTCTCTCCCCGAGCCGTTTAATAGAGAATCGAAGGATATTATGCCCTTCCTTACTAGGATAAAGGTATACTTTTGATTCTTCTTAACTAAACTCGCTATGGGAGAAACATAGGCCTTGTTTGCTAGCGGATGTCTTGAGGGAAATGCTATAATATAGTTTGAACTAATTATATAGGACTTCCTTAAGAATAAAGAAGATATATATAATTAAGATACTATAAATATCTTCTTAAAGTAGGATAATTTCGAAATAGTACTTAAAGATAACTTTAGAATAGTTAATAAGGAATAGTAGGTAGCTACTAATATCTACGAAATTAGGTAAACTTAGTCTACTACTACTTATACTATTACGTTTAGATAAATCTTATTATGCCTAGAATAGGATAATAATATCCTTATAGAAATCTTCTATAAAGGACTTAAAGAGGAGGTTAAGGATAAGCTATATAAAGCCGATTAACCTAATACCCTTATAGACTTCATTACTATAGCTATAAAGATTGATAAATAATAATACGAAAGATATAAGGAGAAAGTAGCTACTAAGGGAAAGGGTAGGGATACTCTCTATAACCCCTACTACCTAAATAATTATAATAACCGCTATAATTCTCATAATAAAGGAGGAAAAGGGAAAAACACCTCCTATAGAACTTAGTCTAGCCCTATAGAACTTAGAGCTATATAATAAGATTACTTATAAGTAAAGTATTAGAATTATAGAAGGTTTAGGCATTTCGAAAGTAAGTATTAGAAGCCTAAGACTAGATAAAAGCATAAATTTATGCCTAAAGGTAAGAACGTCCGATCTACTAACCATTAGTATAATACCCTATAGACTACTATCCGCACGAGAATAGTGGCTATAACTAGAGGAGCCTATAAGATAATAGGTACTAGTAACCTTACTATTAAGCCTCTATCTAGTACTTAATAATATAAGACTATGGAAGATAGTGTCTATACGGAGAAACCCTAGTATGGTATATAAGATAACTACTAGCGGGATAAGGGCATAATAAGGGGAACGTTTAGACTTTGGAAGCTAGTCCTAGAAGGAAGACCTTAGGAAAACACTACTAGGAAGACTATTGCGATAGTTAGGAAGGAAGAACCCTATAGACAACCTATAATCGAAGTAGAAATCCCAGATCGATAACCTTAACTAGAAACCCTAAGACTTTAGGATAAAGAACTAAGCGCATAACTCTCTCTATAATAAGAAGAAAACGACCGTATCCAACGCCAGTTCTACACATAACGAAAAAACATTCCTAGCCTCAACGCAGGATATAAAGCCAGATAAGCACAATAACTCAGGCTACCCATTAGAAATAACGACATTCAGGCACCTAAAGAGGGATACCTAAGCAATAGCTACGATAACTATAAAACAACTAGCGTTAATAATACATCGTTAGAAGACAAGGTAGAAGAGCAAGAAATACGATAGGAATAGGCTATTGTGCTAACTATCGAAAAACTATGGTAGAAAACATACACATACGACGAGAACAGTATACCAGTCTGGAAAACGGAAGAAGAGATATACTAATAACTCGCTCGCGAACGGGAAGATACCCGCGAGAGCGAGCCAGTACACATCAAAGCTAAGCTAAGAAGGATAGCTAGGATCGATCTAGTTATCCCACGACTTAAAATTAGCAACGACCTAAGACTATACTACGCGGCACTAAGATATAACGAACTATTATAGATGTCCTATTACTACTACTAATGCAAAGCTCATAAAGGCAAGAAAGCTAAGAATAACTATTATCCTACTAAGATCCCTAGGCTAGTCTATAATAACCCCTACTTAGAATAGGAAACATAAGACTATATCTTAGTCAAACCGATGCTATAGTACTAAGCCGCGCGACTAGAGGTACGAGATGAATACTACCCTAGGTTATATATAGAAGGACCATTAGACCTAAAGAATTATATACACTAGGAATGCAGAGTGTATATCTAGGCTAAGGTTAAAAAATAGTATAACGCTAGGGATAGCACGCATAATAAAGACATAAAAAACGAGCAATGCTACCTATAGGAGAGCGATAGGTAAGCGATATAAGGGAAGATAAGCAATCCCTATAAAAAGCTCTATATATAATAAAATTAGTAATAAAACGAATAATACTTAAGCTATAAGTATAAGTTAGGGATGAATAGCTCACCGCGTTAGTAGATAGTAGAGCTAAAACCTTATATATTAATCTTAGAGTGGTTAATAGGTTAAGGCTACTATAAAAAAACAAATCAGACCTATATATAGTATATAATCTTAAAGGAGATATATTTTCTTATGATTAAGGATAGGTAATATAATAAATTAATTACTTAAAGGTTCTTATTAATAGACAAAATNAAG
>JAZAVJ010000526.1:0-14118 GCA_037954315.1 Neonectria punicea | reverse complement strand
CTAAGACTCGCAATGTACCTTATGTATATAGCCTCTCTCTGATTGGCTGTTCTCAAATTGTGGCTGAAGATCGGGACAAGACTTTTGAAATGGACATCTGCAGTAGTCTAGGCCGGGGCCGAAAAACAGTGCATATAGAAGAATTGAAGCGCACTGTGGGCCAACGAGTAGGCAATAATGAAATCGATAGTTTGAATGTTGGACGCTCGAAGTGGCAAGTGGCCGGTGAAGTTGGCGTAGCTGACTACGGCGTGTGTCGTACGCATGTACCGTATGTTGGTTCGTGAGGAGCTTCCGTTCTCAACTCAATCCTTAGTAGGTACCTAACGATCGAAGTCCAAAAGCGCTACGGGGCCATGAAGATTGCCTTGCTGTAAGGTCCGGCACACCAGATCAGCAGGAGAATCTAGCCAACTGCCAATCTCTCATCATGGCGCTGAAAGGCCTCCTCGGTGTCGACACCTACCAGATCGGTGTTCCCGGAGGCGACTGCGCCATCGTGCTTCTTGTGGATCAGCCTCCGATGAGAAAGCGTAAGGATGAAGAATCAGACGACGACTATCACCATGATTCCCCTTGCTTGAATGATGATGGTCACAAAGGGACTGTCCTTCGAGCAATTCTCATTGATGGAGGACACGACGGTCGGCCCGGATACTATGGAAAAGTGGCCGCCGACAAGATCGAAAAGACGATTCAAGACATTGAGTCAAAGTACGGATTCATCAACGATAATGGACAACATGGGCTCAAGTTCGACGCGTGGATTGTCACACACTGGGATAGGGACCATTATTGCGGCGCCCTTCACCTGTTCTGGAATTCCCTGTCCGAAGATGGGACATGCCGTCGCATACGATATGGCTATGACGGACTCGGCCAGACAACCTTGTACTGCCCGACCTGGGATACGACCAGGCTGGGCGAATCTACCAAGTTTGCGAGGGGAAGACACAACCTTCTGGGTAGTTATTTTGTTGGCTCCAACCAGTGCTGGTTCATTCGAAACCCTCCTCAAACATCCCACCACGAGTTACTCTCCTTGACGGCCGCTGAGTATGACCGCTTCGAGGAGGACAACAAAATATCCCTAATGTTTGGAACCGTGGTCACTGGGTGTGGAAACCTTTTGGGTCTGGACATGTTCTCGAGGCAGCTGTTCGACGACAATCAGCAACTCCCCAAGTTTGGCTCCAATGATGAGAGTTACCGTATCACGAATGTTTGCGCAGCATTCAAGGCAAGATTTGGAAACATCGGCGGGGAACCCAGCTATGGTCTGGCCAACGGATATACGCTTCTTTCTGAGGCGAAGCGGCCCCTTCTGATTTGCATTGGAGCCATGGGCCAAGTGATGGGTTCTGTGTCCAAGCCGATCAAGGAAGCAACTGGAGACAACTATGCGTCCATCATGATGGTCATGGTCTGGGTCCCAAACACGCCAACCCTCAATCCCTCTCACGTTTCCCTCTTCTCTGGAGGTGATGCCCACATGGACACAGAAGATCTCGTCCTCCAGTTCCTTCAAGGCTACCAGGTCGAGGTTATCAAGGCAGGGCATCACGGCGCTCGTACCTCAACATCAGCTCGCATGCTGAAGATGATGCGTCCCAACAAGTTCATCATATCCGCAGGAAAGGAATATGGACATCCAAGTAAGCAACTTACTCATTCAACTTACTCATTCAATTTATGAGATGAATTCAATACTGATGTACATTCTTTTCAAGGCTGGCAGCTACTGGCCTTTCTGTTAGCCTTCTCCCGCTCCCGCCAAAACGACGCCACCTTCAAATACAAAAGCGGTGCTTCCAGTTTCTGCCACGCTACGCGTTTCCCGTACTACTTCGCCATGTATTCGAATGCGTCAAAAGCGCCTAACAACGTGCATTTGAATATCCAGAGTTATTTCGACCACCGGAAGTCTTATAATGCCTTTTTCGACTACTTGAACAACGGTTACGTCGATGCCACGCTACGAAATGGATGCATCAACGATCTCTGGCTCAGGGTTATCTTTGGCCGAGGTGCCGAGACAGACCTATACGAGGAACTTCTCCAGTATTCTCTCAATGACGTGATGAAACTTTTCCTCGACGAGAACGTGAGCCTCCTTCTTGATAAAATCTTTTTGCCCTACTCCGTTTTACCATTCGACCACATCAAGCAATACAATCACAGGATCCACGTCAGCAAGCTTTTGGTTACAGTCCTTCGTTACCACCTGCAGACAATCGCCCCTTTCCCGTTCAATTTCAACGCCAAGGACCTTGGGACACGAGAGATCCGCTGCATTATCATTCACTCAAGACACGACACGATTCTGGATGGCGCAGTCAGCTACGTGTATGGCACAGTCGACAAGAGCATTGTGAATTACAGCACCAAGGGTAAGGCGGAGTGGAACCTAAAGAAAAGTACTAAGCAAAAGCCTAAACCCAGATCACTCCTGACACCTCAGAAAAAGGTAATTGTTAAGAAGCAGAAGAAGCAAAGTTCCAAAGAGACCAAGGAGAGGGATTTGATGGTGGAGCAGCAGCGGTTCGAGACGATGATGGCTGAAATCGAAGAACAAGCATCAGAGACTTTTGAGCTGAACGACATCTCTCCAAGGTTTTGTGAGCAGGATGACGGAGTCACTGCAGACGTCACAGATGTGTTAAAAGAACTCATACCGGTGGGCGGCTTCGAGGATTATTTTCTTCACTTTCGACCCTCGGACGGTTTCCTACACGAATCCCAGCTCTCGGATCCTGGTGTGGGTTTCGTCGAGTACCCGGATTTTGATTTCTTTCAGACGAACCCGCCAAGCGATCCCGTACTAGCGTACGATGATACACATCAGTATACTAACCAGTATTACGGGCAATCATACCAGGACCATTTCTCTGCACTAGTGAAACCGATGCTCCCTGCCGCCTCATCCGCCTCATTCACCAAAGATGAAACCAGCCTTCTCATCCGCGGTATTGCGCATTACAGCGAAGACCAAACCCGTATCGAGACCCCCGAAAACGAGGTACTTTCCTCATTTTTGCCCGAGTCTGAGGACTTTATGCTCTTTGCATTGTGGCCGGGTTACAGCTTTCGGTTCGACTCTCCCGTCGCCGGGAACACACAGGGGCCATGGAACGTTCTTCTAGCCGGGAATGACCAGGCCGTTGGTATACTTGGCACCTTGCTACAAAGCGGCAGCCACAAGGATGACAAAGAAGGCTGTATTTTGAGGAGATTGGAGCTCACTTGCACATTCTTGCACGACCAACCACTCAATGCTGTTCCGGCCACAAGGGTCGATGAGATGACAATGACTCTTACCGTTGGCCACCATACGCTGGTCTTCTCAAGTCATGTTCAAAACATCAATAGCCAATTCGGCTTAGAGGCAAACGCTTTGAACGGCCTCAGACTACGAAACCAAGAACTTATGTTGGCACTCGACCACATCGAACATTTCAACTCACAGTCTTTCACCATGGCAGACGTCTTCACGCTTGGGGAAACCAAGCCTCCCATGTGGATCAAAGAGGCTCTCCGCGCCGCCAAGGTAGAGCTGGCTGGCCTTGACGCCAAAGACAAAGGCGTCTTCTGCCGTAACGGATGTTGGCTGTCACCCGGGGACGATTTCGCAATCATTCTGCGGCTACAGTTTCGGCTTCAGAGCGACCCGGATCTATCCAAGTTGTCATCTGCCATGGAAAAGTTGAAGACAAACGGAAGTTTCCACGTCACGGCCAAACGTTCAGCCTCATGCTCGCCATTGGGTGATCCCATTGCTGTCAAGTCTGAAGTCGGTCTGGAGACAACTATCAGCTTTTCAGACGGACCTCAGAAAGAGGCTGATGCCAGTGCGCACTTCTTCATTCGCGAGGATACTGTAGAGCTCTGCGTGGTGCGTTACACCGCTGCTGGCTCGATGCAGAACCTGTTCAAGTGGATTGTAGACAATGTCGATCCCGGCGAGCTGTTCCGCAACTCTAAGGATGCCTTTGAGAAGGCCCTGACGAACACGGCGAAAACGGGTCAACGCGATACTGCTAAAAATTCCTCCAAAGTTGATATTTCCTGGCGATCCCTGTCCGTCGTCTTCGACAGCAGGTCTGTCCGCCGGATCCACGTCTGCTTTGAAGTTGGGACGAGCCTTGGCGTGGAAAATGGCAAGATGGCGGGCTTCTCTCTCGATTTCACATGGATGCCCACACAATGGGAGGTGTCAGGGAGGTTCATGCCAGGAGGACTGAACTATTCTATAGGGGACGAAGAAAGGCTGGATCCTGAATGGGAGCTGTCCGACTGGGTACCTCCTCTCAACAAGAATCTGGCGCCCACGTTATCAATCTTTCATCTGGATCCCACTGGCACGCTGAACAAAGATTTGGTGCCATCCTACATTCCCACGGAGATCACTATGGCTTCGTTGAAGTTCGGCTCTGAGGGTGTCCGGTTCCACGCATTGCTCAAGTCTCGAAGCGCAACCGACCCTCCCGTATCAGGCGACACCCTTCCAATGGTGCCCATGACGAAGACGTCTCTGTTGATAGCTGCAACTTACAGCTTCAAGGAAGCGGATCATTCGAAATTCGGTCTGTTGATCTCAGGGTCCATTGATCTTCCCGAATCCGATCTAGGCACTGGGACGGAACTTCAACACAACAGAGGACCCCCGAGATTGACGGCAACCATCAAGTATGCAGGCGACTGGGAATTCAGTGCTACAGCAAGTAATATTCAGATCGGGTCTCTCGTTTCTCTCTTTGGAGGGGAACTCGAGCAAGCTGACGTCAAAGACTTGCTTGGCCACCTTACTTTGCAGTCAATGGAACTCAAGTACTCCCACCAGAAGTCGAGATCTTCGTCGCTGGGCCTGGCTGCCACAGTCCTATTCAAGGATTATCGTTTTGAACTGAAGTACGGTCGCCAGTCAGGCGACAATGATGCGGACTGGGCTCTCACTATGGGTCTGACCGATAATGGTCCCGCACAGAAAGTCAAGTTGGCATCTATCTTGCAGTGGCTACTGGGAGACTCGGCGGAAGAGTCTCTCCCGAGTTTCCTTTCCGAAGCAGCTGTTGATTTGTCCGACGCCAGCTTTGCAATGTCTCTTACGCGCAAAAAGACACCTGACAAGTCAACGTTGACTTTGTCTACGTATTTCAAGATTGGTGACCTAGTCGTCCAGTTCGCCAGGCTGCAAGTCCGCCTGGCGAACCTTGGCAAAGACGCCAAACCGACTTCTAAAACGATCGTCAGAGTGGCAGTCAACAGCCTTCCGCGTCCACCGCCGCTACCTTTGATAGGCCAGATCGAACAGCACTTTTCGGTCGATGTGCGCTGGGCGAGCGGCGATTTATTGATTGAGGAAGTCAACACCTTGAATACTTTGACGACATTCGAGAAGAAAAAGATGCTCTTGACTGACGACGCCAAGAAAGATGCCGCTTGCGGCCAGGGTATCTCATTCATGCTGCTTGCTGATAGTCAAGTGATCATTGCCACGAAACCCAAGAAGACAAAGAAAGCCAACGTTCCTTCTGACAAGACAGCACCTGTTCTAGTTGAAGAGAAATCAGAACCCACGGAGATGAAGCCTTTTCCAAAGAGAGTCAATGGCGTTTCCATCACCAATGTTGGATTGGATTACGACGTACCGCAGCAGAAGGTCAAGATCAAATTCTCAGCACGCGCGACTCTTGGGCCATTAGACGGCGAACTGATCAACTTCACCATGGGAGTCAGACTACCTCGTTCGACACAAGGCGAGGGTAATCAACTCAGTGATTGGAATAAACTCGTGATCGACATGGATCTCGATGGACTCTCGCTGGGAATGACGGGTTCAAACCTCAACGTTGCGGGCTTCTTGCAGCGTATCCACGAGAAGCGAGAGGACATGTTGATTGAAGGCTTTGAAGGCGGCATCGGTGTCAAGTTCAAGTCGTACGAGTTTACAGCCTTCGGGTCCTACAAGGGTGTCAAGACAGGACCTGGTGCCGAAGAGTTCGTCTCGCTCATGGTCTACGGTATGATGCAGGGCCCAATCTTGAAGACACCTTACGTCGAGATTCGCGGGATAAGCGGTGGCTTTGGACTTGGTTCGCAGCTCACGTTACCACATGTGTCTCAGATTCACAACTTTCCGCTGCTCATGGGAGCGACGCCCAACGCGGTGGAGACCTTTGCCAAACTACGAGGGTCAGACAATGGTCCACGATACATCACGGAAACCAACGGCGCCAGTTGGTTTGCTGTGGGTATCTTAGCGACGGCATGTGAGACGGTCGATGTTTCTGCCGTCTTGACACTCCCGCTTAGTCCGAACGTCAGTGAGTTAAGTATCGTCGGTACTGCGTCCGCTCGTTTCCCCCGGGATAAGCCACCCGAGAAGGCGCTGGCATCGATCAAGCTCAACTTCGAGGGCACCATCGACATCGCCCACGGCTCCCTACTCTTCCAGGGCCAGATCTCGGACGGCTCATTCCTGCTGTTCAACAATTGTCTACTTACTGGCGGATTCGTCGTCGGTGCATGGTTTGGCCCGAGTCCTCAAGCTGGCGACTGGTGTATCAGCATCGGAGGCTGGCATCCGGCATATATTGCTCCGGGGCATTACCCTACGCCCCCGCCTCGACTTGGAATCGACTGGACGTGCAGCAATCAGTTATCCTTGAGGGGACAAGCATACGCGGCTGTTACTCCAGATGCGCTCATGGGCGGCGTGGCGGTCAGCGTCCTCTACAGAACGGGGTGTTGTGGCGCTAACTTCGATTTCCGAGCCGACTTCATCCTT
The DNA here is from genome assembly GCA_037954315.1 of Neonectria punicea. Lineage (NCBI taxonomy): Eukaryota > Fungi > Ascomycota > Sordariomycetes > Hypocreales > Nectriaceae > Neonectria > Neonectria punicea. Next base: position 7,331 of record JAZAVJ010000526.1, on the reverse strand, counting down.
TGCATGCATCCGATACACTACGATGCCCGTGTCTACGTGTCGGCCAGCCTCTGGTTCGAGCTATGCTTTTGGGGCATGCGCAGGAAGTTGTCCATCCCCTTTGGCGCCGAGCTTCATGTCAGCGGGCCGCCGTTCGGAGGAGACGTGTACTTCGACTGGTGCGTTGTTAAGATCCGCGTCGAGTTTGGGAGCCAGCAGAGCAAGCCGAGGCAGTTGACGCTGAGGGAGTTCATCGACGTGTGTCTCAAGAAGAGCAACACCGACACCGAGACTGACCATGTGTTGTCACTGGAGGCTGGAGCGGTGGCCCCGAGTAAGGTATCGAATGAGGCGCAAAGACCACAAACTCCGTGGATGGTCCGTGGCCCTGCCCTCGTGTTCAGCGTAGTTTCGCGTGTGCCGACTTTGGCGGTTGATCTACCCGGTGCTCTGATGCCAAGTAAACAGATGGGAGGTCGCATCTTGTCCCGACCTATGCAACTCAGTGCCAATTCCCAAGGGCTGACAGCGCCTCTTACTGTCAAAATCACCTGGAGTGGGTCTGATGTCACAGTGGAGGGATTCAGTTTCGACATCGTACAGGAGAAAGTGCCAGCTTCGCTATGGGGTGTGTATGATGACAACTCCAACGCCATGCTCGCTGGCGCATCCCGCGAGACGACTATCACACACACAACAGGTCTACGGATCCAAGCCCCAATTTCACGTTGGTCCAAGCAAAACCCTCAAGTCTTGGCTCTCGCCAAACTCGCCGAGCCAGTGACGAGGACCGTTGAGTTCAAGACGGACGCTGTCCGAAGCCAAGCTCTTGACGCGCGGCCGCGATTCAACAAACCAGGTCAAGATAATGAAACTGCCGGATTTGCCAGTGCCACCAAAGCACTTGTCGGAATGAGACAAAAGGATCGTGCAACACCGGCGCAACGGATGGTTGTGTTGAAGGCACGGAACAAACGCAGAGCAGCGCTCGTAAACCAATGGGCTGCTATCCGAGGATTGACCAAGACAACTGAAGCTGATTCTAGCACGAATCAGGTAGCGCAAGGAGTGCCAACGCGGTCGATCAAGAGTGATGTGCCGTTGAGATACGTAAAGGGTCTGGAACGGTTCTCTCACATTGCTCCAAGGGTGACCGTGGAGTAGATCCCATAAAGAGACATTTCTAGAATAGAATACGATGAAATTTCGGGTCACTAGCGACTTCTAAGAACGGGAAACTGAGGATTACGAGTGCTGGCCGATTCCTAGTACCCCGCTGTAAAGCTTCATGCCAACCGAAAGGTTGCCTTTGGAATAAGTGACGCCCAGGGGACTCCCGTTTCGCACACAGCGATGGCCAGACATAGTCATCACTCTCCTGTCTTGATCGGCTGCCATGAGCTGTCCATATTGATTCAGCCAAAAGACCAGGGTCGTGATCCCCGAGCCATCACCAACATTGAAACCCTTGATGTCGCTATTAGTCCACGCCAAATCCCCACCCGGCTTCTCAACCCCTCCCTCCCTTCGAACCGTTTCCATATGGTCTGAGGCAATCACCGTGGTACGAACTTCCCCTTGTGGGGAGACAAAATATACCCTTGCGAACTCTTCCCTGGTAAAGAACGGTGTTTGTTTAGATTGAAGAGCCGAGATGCGCGAGGTCAGACTTACAGTGTTTGGCTGCCCTCCCAAACGAGTGATAGTGGCCCAATACCTGAGACTGTGTGGGAAACAGTTTAGGATTTTGCCCTCGAGCGCGCCTTCAGGTGAGATCCACCATACGAGTTCCCGGCAGAGGTGGTCTTTCTCTTCCGGTCCATCTCCCGTTGCCGCGATGTTGCTGTATGCGTACGCGCTGCCTGGACTGGCAATTGTCTCCATTTCCCAACCCTGATCAGCATGACTAGTAGCACCCCTTATAGATGCATCAGGGCCAACCCAGCACACCTGTATATGGCCTGCATTCAGCGGTCCGCGAGCTATCGCTGCAAGCCCAGCGCGAGGTTCGGCCATTCCTTTGGCACAAACGGTGGTGAAGTTTCAAGTGATAGGTTCGGCGTCGACATCTGGCTGACTCGAGGCGTGGTGAACCACGCCGTCGTGGCTCATCCAGAAGACATCTAGCCTGTCTAGGGTCGTAGCGACCGCAGCAATGGCTCCCGGTGCGGCCGGTACTGGGATGGGGATTCTTGCGCGCGAAGACTCGTTGCCTATGTACCAATACTCCCGTTCAAGGGTGCCCTGCTCGGTGATCCAGAACATATCCTCACCTTCCCTGCGGGAAACAGCGGCAATGGTGCTATTTGGTGCCGTGCTCATATTCCAATCGTCACTAAAACTTTCCATGTGCCGTAGTTGAAAGTCGCTATACGTGGTCGTCTGCATGGTTCGCCGGGATGGTTGCTTGTCTGATTTTCTCATCATCCAGAAGCCCTTAGTGGCACGAACGTCCATGATCCACTCGTACGGCATCCAGAAGTAAGGAACCCAGTACACATGCTCTTCACGAGTACACGGCGTTTGTTCTGGTCAAACCCGATTACTAATGCGACGTGTGTGCGATGCTTCTTGTCGGATCTGGGACCAGCCAAACGTCGTTCTTGCGGAATTTCCTCGATGGTCGGGTATCCATCGTCGCCCGCAACAGCTGGCCCAACGGTCTTGAATGTCTCCCAAAAGAAGTGAAAGGCAAAGATGACTGGAGACCCCTCAGACAGACACTGTCTCACACGAGACCCGGTGGCGGCACCAATGGCCCTCAGTTCGTCATATCCCATCGACGCCATGGCCTCGCCTCGCCCGAAATCAAGGCGATAATATTCAATGGTGGAGGTTCTGCTGGCTTCGATATAAGCCGTGTCAGGAGCGCGTTCGTTGACTCCCCAAACGGCATCAGGGGCCCATGAGAAGTCCTGTGCCACCCATGGAAACCGGCCTTCCGACAACGCCCCGTAGACGTTGATAGCGTCTATAGCCTCGCTAATTCGCACACTAGTGTCGGAAACTGTATCTGGCCATTTCGTTTCATCTCCCGCTGAAGCCATCGTGGGGATAGCTCTGGCATTGTAATAAATGAAGCGACGGGATGGCCGGGAGGGTATGGTGTTGTCTTTGCCAGCATACGATAGGTAGCCAAGCGCGGCGCTGACGGCATCAACCACACACGATCCTGTGGGGGCTGTGTCTGTCTCAAAGGGTCGTGGAAACTCTTTCAACAGGTTGGCCGACCTCATGTCGTTCTCATCTTTTAGCTGGCCACCGTAAACATACATGGGGTCATTGGTGTTGAAGCCATTAGGGATGTACCCCCAGTTTGTGCTGGTCATTGTTGCAAGTTGGTGAATCTAAACCTTGATAGGAGGTTCGTGTCGAGAGTTGGAGCAAAGGCGTCTGGGGATGGATGCTGAGGCGGTGTCGATGGGAGTGTAGGCTAATTCGCGGGGTGAACTTTGACCGGTTCATAGATAAATGGCTAACTTATACGATGATAATATTACGCAGTATTTCTGCCACCAACGACGGACGCGTCATACGGAAAATCGATAGTCGACTTGACAGACCGTGTGCACACTGTGCTTTGCAGGATAAGTGATGTCCACACTCAGGGCGGGCTGAACCGCGGAGATGGCCCAATCGAGTCTTTCAGCTCCCACATGAGGAACAGTAACAATTATGCGTCTTCTACAGTAGTTGCTTCCAGACTTCAAAGCTAAGCCCTCCCCATCGATATCCAATTTCAACAAACCTTCGTACTAAGATCACCATTGTGGAGCGATGATGACGGAGTGTGAACTAGGCGTAACCACACTGAACACGAACATGCAAGTCAAGCCCCAACCGTCAACGAGGAAGAAAGGTTTTCACGCTTTTTTGAACATGAATTTAAGGTGAACCTTAGAAGCTGTAGCCCCTAGCTCAGAACCTCTTTGTTGATATTTCAGCTGTCCCTCGTCTTCACGCCGCTCCTTCGACAAATACGGACTTGTACTGAAAATAATCAACAAACTGCGCTCCCTCAATTTCAATATCCACCAGTACTGATCTATTTAGCGTGCGAACCTTGAGAAATCGTGTCTACAAATAGATCGTAACCACCTAACCATTGAGACTGTCTCTAGATCGTACCAAAGCCAGCAGTGCTCTGAACCGCCTTGGCTGCCGTGTACGTTGAGGCGCTAGCAACGTTCTTGCCACTGAAGTTGACCAAGAAGTCGGTATCAGTTCCACTAAGACTACCGGAGCTTCCAAACCCATTGACCTCACAGGTGTGACCCAGGTAGCTCGAGCACACCGCATTGGCACTCGTGCTAGGGCTACTGAACAACTTGCCCGCGTATCCTGATTCGATGGGGGCGGCGACGTTTTGGAACACGTTTCCTTCAGCAAGAACCATGCCGCCTGAATCAACCTCGAAAGCATGACCGGGGTTGTCATACCAGTAGTTGTTAACGGCGTGGAGAAGAGTGTTGCCGGCGACCTTGGGAGATCGACCAGAGGTGTGGTAGACGTAGTTGTTCTTGAATGTGATCAACTAATAATGGTTACTATGACGGTAGGGACAAATGGTCAGTCTAAAACTTACGTCGCTTGATCCAGTAAAGTAAATGCCCCAGTAGTGGTAGCCATTACATGTAGCCGACCAAGAAGTAGTTCCATCGATCTTGCAGTTCGAGATTGTCACCCGGTTGCTTGCGCTGCTTCCAAGCACAATGTGCTGACGGCCAATAAGTGATGTCGTAACATGATCGATCCAGACCATATCGACATTGTTCAGGGTGATAGCATCGCCACCCCAAACGTATTTCGGGTTCAGATTGGTAATGTGGATATTCTGGATAATGATGTTGCTCACGCCGCTCACAAGACGCAGGCCTTTACCCTTGATCACACCGGCACTACCAACGCCGATGAGGGACTTGTTCGATTTGACTGTGATTCCGAGGATGCCGGCCTTGTCGTACGACACACTGACTTTGGCAGCGTCAGGCTGATAGTTATCGCACCAGCTATCCTTGTTGATGGCTGTCTGGCACGCAGAAGCCGTTCCCCAAGGAGCGCATCCGGTTTCTGTCGATGTGCCTTCGGTTCCAGTGAAATCGAAGGTCCTATCAAGGTAGATGACACGGGCGGAGGAGTCACCTAGGTACGAGACCAACTCAGCTGTGGTCGTGGGATAGACGGCAGCAGCAGAGCCACCACCAGTCACGCCCTTGGCGAAACCCTCGGCAGCGCCAGTGACGGCGACGGCTGTCCGAGCGAACGTCGCAAGGGCGCCCGAAAAGAAAAGGGCGGCTTTCATGGTCGAGGTCAAGGGAACGGAAGTTGGATGAGTGAATGGTTACTCAAGGTCCAAGTTTCTCATAGGAAATCATAGACCCTTTATCTGGGTTACACATGCGATTTTAATACCGGACTCTACACTTGGCACGCATAGTCGGCACGGACGATGGCCTCCGCTGAGCTCCATCTGGTAAGTTAGCACATGGCTTCGTTGTCTAAAACACTAGTATACTGAATTATTCCGTCCCCCTCAGACCTGCTGCAACCCCCAATGCTTCGCTACATCTAGATCGAAGGAACATACTCGACGTAAGGCTACATATCGATGCATGATTCGTGGACTTTTCTAAGTCTATACACCCCTGCCATATGTTTCATCGTGCTTGGGCGGGGTCACATGCAATAGTCTCGCACGACTAAAGGTAATAGTCAACTCACTGGGGTCCGAACAACCTCCGAGGTGGCTTCATTGGGCTGGTGGATATTAGAAAAGACGTCGGATTACGCGGCCTGGAGCACTATGTCAGTCTAGCCTTTATGAGGCGAAGGAAAACGGGGATGCCGTAGAAGATAACGCCATCGTTGAGGAATTCGGTGGTCTGAGGCTGGGACTCGACGTCAGGGTGCGGATCTAGATAGCAGGGGTATTAAAGTCTCATGCCAGTGCGCACGCATCGGCCGTTCAATTTGCGGCCGGAGACAACCCAAGTTCGTTCTCCAGGGAGAGGTTATTGAAAGATAAAATATGACTACAAATAAAGTTTCAGTTAGCGTTTATAACACAGTAGCGCATCGGATTCATGGTTGTTTTTGGGGAACGGAGGTATCCAGTGTGCCATAGTTATAGCCGCCGCGACAGAATTTGTACAGCAGATACTAATGCGAATATAATATAATAAGAATATCATGCATAAGTGAATACTTCAGCTAAGAGCTTTTGTAAATTCAAGAAAATGCCAGTTGAAATGTACCACTACAAAAATTTGGATAGCCTCTCATGGGGAGGCTGTGACGGTGGTGCAGTAGGATTACAACTTCTCATAGGGGTGCCTCGTTCTCAAAGTAAGTCCTAAGAATAAGTCGTTCTTACTCAGCGAAGGTCCTACGGTCGTTCTGTTCAAAGTGGCATTTAGGTCGGGTTGCTGATGCCCCTTTTATGTGACTTTAGGCAGATACGACATCTAGACTAGGCCAGCACTGCCGTCATTACCAAGTACAACTTTCATTTAACGGTAAGACATTACGGACCCGGTAACCCGGTACACTCCTCAAAAATACTGGAAAGATCGCAATCTATATTTTTTGTAAGGTGATATGTAATCTCATTTGAGAAAGGCTGATTCTGCTTTGGCATCGTACCTAAGCTGGGTTGATGCCAATCCTATCATTAAATAGTCATCTTGGCTGGGTGGCAAGGAAAATTCGACACAGCGACTTTCGTGACCTCGATGCCTAAAAAACTGGCTCATCTCTAAAATAATGGGTTTTATCCAAACAACAGTTGTTGGGATTATTGGGATACAGATGAATACAGGATTAAGGCGCCTTCAATGTCTGTGTTAATAGTCCCCGGGCTCGGGATATAGAGCGGCCCCGTGACAACTAGAAACGCTCCATCAATTTGCACACCTCGGATATTCCCCTCCATAAGGCAGCTTTGGGGAAACACCCAGCCTAGCTACATAGTTTCCTTAGTCGATATCCCCATAGCAGCCTTAATCGATTTCTCGCCCTTATGTCCCCTGTCATCGCCGCTAATCTCGTCCATTACAGGCTCTCACATTGAGTAGGTTTGTTTCAACTGAAGTCTCCTGCCCAGTAGGAGTTGAGATTCCTGCAAGCGTCTCCACACATTCTCCATGTCGTCTGACAGACCGAGCCTCTTTGCGCTGAAGGACGATGGGTGCTGACTAATAAGGCTTGCGGAAGGGGACCTCGTAGGCGCACAGCTAGCTGTGCGGATAAGATCCGTTATGTAAGTAAGAAAAGGGGTCACATACCGCAACTTGGCAAATTGACCCCTCAATTCAACGAATTCAACGATCTACAATATCAATTCCAGTTGCCAC
>JAZAVJ010000525.1:0-14370 GCA_037954315.1 Neonectria punicea | reverse complement strand
CTCCTCCCACCCCCTCGGAAAGCGCCGAATCTTCCACCGTTTAAGGCTGAGAGAGACAGACGGACACAGGAAAAAAAAAAACCAGCCTAGACAGTAGACAGTCTAGTAGACAGATCAGGGGCGCAGTTACAGGATACGAAGCCCCCCCCCGCATGGATGTCCGCAGATTATTGGAGCTGCATGGCCGCCGACATTTAAGTACTCCGCGGCCCGGTCAACACTGTCTGACGGGAACCTGAGCGCGCAGCCAATCTTTTTCTGTTCGTGTGCTTGTTGTGTTGTGCTGTGCGTCTTCCTTCGACCCTCGCGCCAACTTGGCGATCCCTCTCAACGTCCCCGTCGCCCTCGTCTTGGCCTCTTCCTTCTTCCTTCTTCTTCCCTCGTGGTCCTCTCTCTCTCTCTCCCTTCTGCGTCGTCGCCGCCGTCCTTCAACACCGTCGGCCGCAATGTATTCTCCCGTGTGCTTTCTCTTCTCGGCCTTTTCCGTCTCGGTCCTTTGCTCCAAGCTCGTCCATCTCGTCACCTATGCCTCGACCATACCCGCCACCGCCTTCATCGTCTACCTGCCGACTTTTTTCCTCGCCGACTTCCTGGCAATATGTTTTTTGCGCGTACTACTACGACCAGTAAACCGCTGGTTTTTCTTAATATTTCCCGTTGTGGGATGCTTGATCAGGTATGTCGCCATTTCGTCGCCCGTCGCCCGTCGCCGTCGCTGTCGCCCACGACACAAAAAAACTGACACCACGCAAAACAGTCTCTTGACTCTAGGTGGCTCCGCGTCCCAACTCGGATTCTACATCAAAACAGGAGGTGAACTGGAGTGGCATGAGGCGACATCCTTCGCCACCAGCAAAGATGGACTCAAGGTGCTGCTGACTGGAAGCTGGGCCGTCTTGGCGTCCGGAGGTGTCATCCTGGTTATTTCCTATTTCGCCCAGAACCTGCTGTACCGGACGGTGGGAGACTTCCTGCTGGGCATCTACATGCAGACCGCTACCGGTGAGTCCGCCCAGTATTTCGGCATCTAATGAGAAGGTGGTCTTGGGGCTCTCCGCTAACTGTCTAGCCCTGCGAGCGCTCATTCGCCTCTGCCGCGGCGGACGCCAGACGCGCCGCGATGTCGAAAACGACGCCGACCTGGATGCGCAGCGCCTGGTCGACACGGATCCCTCCAACGACGACAACGACGACTCCGAAGCCCACATGCTCATCGGCGACGGCGAGAAGGCCTCGCCCGCCAAGCCGAAGCCGTTCCGCTGCCTCGTGTCCATCCCGTCGTGGCTGCTCAAGACGGCCACGGTCGCCTTTCTCACCATCACCGTCACGCTGCGCCCGCACAAGCCCTACGACCACATGTCCATCACGCTGCCCATCTCGCTGCTGGAGATCTTCAAGGCCGAGCCCGACCACTGCATCGAGCAGCGCCGCATCACGACCAACGCCTGGCCGCTGCCCGACCTCGTCGACAAGGCCAACTGGGAGGAACCCCAGGGCGACTTCAAGGGCTGGGCGCCCGGGGCCAACAGCGCCATCGCCGACCAGTACCGCAAGACGAGCCCGCACTGGCTGCCCGACACGGCGCCGCGCGGCTTCTCGCGGTGGGACCCCCGGAGGTTCGAGTCCAAGGCGCCCGGCACGTTTGGCGCCGAGAAGGAGGCCTGGAAGCTGCAATGCCCCAACTTTGACCTGCGAGAGCCGTACTACAACCCCGCGAACGACCCGCTGAAGATTTCCAACCTCGACACCGACGTGCTGGAGCCTCTGAAGGGCGCCCTCGAGGACGGCTCCGTCAAGATCAAGCACGTTGTGTTTATCCTCATGGAGAGTCTGCGCGAGGAGCTGTTCCCCATCCGCCAAGGGTCCGACATCCACAAGAGCATCCTGCAGTTCAACGACGAGGACATGCGCGAGGAGGTCAACGCCAAGCTGGCGCACCTGACGCCTCATATCGAGCGACTGACGGGCATCTCGGGAGGTTTCACCGACGCCAACGGCAAGAGCTACGACGCACCGGAACTGAAGTGGGACGACAAGACGGAGGAGGGCTTCGGCGGCATCAACGTTGTCGGCGGCTTCACCACGGCGACCATGTCCACCAAGAGCTTCTCCGCCAACCACTGCGGCGCCTGGCCCATGCCCGTCGAGAAGTTCGACGAGGCGGATACCGACAGCTACCAGCCCTGTCTGCCGCAGGTCCTGGGCCTCTTGAACGAAGGAAAGGACCTCGGGACACACGCATCCGACGACTTCAGGGAGCAACCGTGGCACCCCGCGCTCTTCGAATCCGTCACCGAGCGCTACGACCGACAAGAGATCTTCGACCAGAAAATCGGCTTCAAGCACATCGTGTGCAAGGCCGAGCTGGAGCACGACCCCAAGTACAACGAATCGGACCCCTTCTGGAAAAAGGTCAACTACTTTGGCTTCGCCGAGCCCGTGCTGAAGCCGCACATCCGCGACTACATCACCAACACCACGGCCAACAACCAGCGCATCTACATGTCGCACTTCACCAGCACCACGCACCACGCCTGGGACACGCCCGACTGGTTCGACACCACCGACTACCTGCCCACCGGCGGCCCCGTCAACTGGCACAAGAACTTCAACAAGTACCTCAACACCATTCGCTTCCACGACGCCTGGATGGCCGAGCTGATGCAGCTCTTCGACGACGTGGGCATCTCCAACGAAACCCTCATCGTCTTCGCCGGCGACCACGGCCAGGCTTTCAAGGAAGACTACTACAAGACCGGCACCTACGAGGTGCCGCACGTCAGCAACTTCCGCGTCCCCATTACCTTTAGGCACCCTCACCTCCCCCGTATCCAATACGAGGCTAATGCCACCACTATTTCTGTTCTCCCTACCATCCTCGACCTGCTCATCAACAGCGGCTCCCTCAACGAGAAGGACACGCGCGTCGCGTCCGACCTGGTGCAGGACTACGAGGGCCAGTCGCTCATCCGCCCGTACAAGAAGTCGCACAACGGCCGGCGCGCCTGGAACTTCGGCGTCATCAACTCCGGCGCCGGCATGCTCGCCGTGACGTCGGCCGACGCGCCCTGGCGGCTGGTCATGCCCCTGGGCAAGGTGTTCGAGTACACGTTTACGGACCTGGGCAACGACCCGCTGGAGTTGAGTCCCATCGCGTCGTGGTCCCTCGACGGCCTGCTTGATACTGTGCGGAATAGGGTCGGCGATGATGCCGCCGTGTGGGCCGAGGAGGCGCAGGCGGTGGCCCGATGGTGGAGTTTAGAGCGTCAGCGATTATGGAAATATCACCTAGCAAATTAGCCTAGGTTCCGTGTAATAAATACAACAAGTCTACTATCAAGAAGTTCTACGAGCGAGCCAGTGATGATGGCATGTTGAGCGTCGGTAAACCGGCAACGCGGAAACCGGCAGTGGCAAATGCGTTCCCAAGCGGCTAAAACACCACGTTTGGTGTCGGTATAAGCTTTCCCACGGGCGAAGACCTTGTCATCCCGGCTGTTGTAGGTAGGGCTACGTCGTATCTTTCGTATCAGCACGCGCAAGGTTGACGCTGACAGGGTCGCATTTTGCTGAGCTGAGTCCCGGCCGATCGATGCAGCATGAACCAACATTGCAGCACCTTGGCATCTTGGCACGGCACTTGTAGAACAGGCTGCCGGCGTTGTCAGCAGCGCCAAGAACAGAGACTTCAAGGGAGGCCGGGACCACTGAATTGCAATCCGTATCGACGCCCGGACACGCCGTTTTCCTTCGTATCTGCCCCATACCGGCCGGTGATCCAGGCCTAATCAATGCCCTCTCCACAGAATGTCGAGCCGTTAGCGGTTGCGCCGAGATCCTGTTTGGGTAGCTCCGACTTCTTTCTCTCATTCCAGACGAATGACAGGTGATCCGTATTTTCGCCCGGCGCCAGGAAAAGCGCTGTCGTTCCGGACTCCGAAGCTCGGGCGTCTCGATGCTAGTGACGGTCGTAGCAGATCACCATTTCCATCTTCTGGGCGTCCGCGAATTAAGTTCATCGCCTCGTATAAACACCTGGGGGATCAACAGTCTTCCAGGCAGCAGCCTACAGCATAAACAGGGGGATTCTTCCTCTACGGGTCTGACCTAGGTGATCGCGCCTGATCGGGATGGGTCGCTGCACTGCTGGCCTTGTTCAGTGACCACCACCCATTGACATTACCACGAACAAGTGATGTGAAGTATGCGACCTGGAAAGATTCGTATAATATTGCGTCGCTGACTCTATGTGATATGCCTCAATTCTGCTGTTTAGATGATACTCATGTATTTGTCGCCTTCCGCAACTCGGCAATGTGCTATTATTGATAACCGTTACAGCCTCCGCTCCTTGAGTAGTAGTGCAGTACTCAGTGCGAGTGCGGAGAAGATGATTGACAACCCTATAAAAATCAGTAAATACTAACTGAACACGGTAACCTGTTTCTTACCATGGCTGTATTCAATTCCTTTCACGTAAGCCTCGACGAGAACCTCCGCTACTTTCTTTGGCGCCTCGTCAATGAAAGTCACACTCTCGGTGGCTTTTTTGATGACCTATCCGAGTCAGTACTTGTTATAAACATGCAAGAAACGAGTCACTCACCTCATCAATAAAGGATCTTTCCATGCCTAGCTGCGTCAACTTTGACTGGACAACCACTCTCAAGATGCCCTGCGTGATGGCACTCGAGGCGGCCAGGCCAATGACGCAGCCTATCGTGCCGGTGAGGTACAGCGCCGACGCAGCCGGAGCCTTATCTGCTGGGTTAATAGCTGCCTGCAACGCGATGAAGACGGCGCTCTGTGCGATTCCGGTACCCAAGCCACTTGAAGAAAGTTAGCCGTGCGTTACCATCGGAGTGAAGTAACCTTACCCTGGGATAACGTAGAGTGACTCTGCCCAGCCGGTATGTCCATGCCAGCGGAAAAGCATTAAGCTGTAACTGGTAATAGAGAAGAAGGCCGAGGAGATGATAAGTCCCTTGTAGCGACCGGTCCTGCAAATGGTTAGCCCCTCTCGCGATGTCTTCCCAATCGGATCTTACCTTTGAATCAGAAACCCAGAGACAATACCACCAACCGTGTTTCCGATGACTGCGGGGAAGAGATGCGCGCCTGCGACGGTGCTGGAGACACGCTGAGTGACCTGGAAGTAAATAGGCACCGAGTACATCATCTACCCACGTTAGCGATGACCTGCTTCGCACACCCAGAGTACTTACCCCCAACTGCGCTCCCGATTGTGCCGCAATAATAAAAAACGACATCGTGACGTTGCGTTGGTTAAAGACACGGAGCGGGAAGATGGGTTCCTTGGCCCAGCCAGCTTCCACGCGCACGAACAAGAAAATGAGCAGAGCCCCGGCCCCGACAAGAGAGAAGATCAGTGGGTGATTCCAAGAAACCTTTTGGCCTCCGATTTCAAGCGGCAGCATAAGTGCTAGGATTCCGCTGCCGAGGAGAAACGCGCCGAGTCCGTCTATCCTGGCAAGACGGTTGCCAAGCCCGGCTTCGCTTTGGACGTGGCCTGACGATGAGTCGGGGAGTAAGATCCAGCAGAGAAGCATGGCGAGAAGAAATATCGGCGCCTGACCGAGGAAAGACCTGAAAGTGTTAGACTCTGGACAAGAGAAGCCGATGGTAACATACCATCTCCATCCGATTGTATCAGCCAACCAGCCTCCCAATGGACCACCTAAACTTCGACCGACAGTCGCAATCACATTGAGATAACTCTGCCACGACGCCACTTCTCTGAGTGGAGCAAGGTCTACAAGGTCATTAGTTCTTATCCTTGCATCGTTACTTTCACGTACCTGTGATGATCACAGAAGCCAATGCCATCATGCCTGCGCCTCCTGAGCCGGAGATCATTCGTCCTAAAATAACCTGCCACATCGATTGGCCGACACCGCTTCTGTTGTTACTAAGGAGATTTCTTCGAGTGTTTGAGTGACTCACACAAGGCCGCTAATAACATGTTAGACATGTCCAGTCATTGAGAGGGGAGACTTACCAGCCGACAGCGAACAGGCCATAACAGAACATCAAGATGGGTTTCCGACCGTAAATATCGCTAAGTCTGCCATACTTTAGGCTCAGTCAGCTGAAGGTCTTGTGAGACTATGAGGGACATGTCGCCTACCAGGGATTGCGTGGCTGCTCCAGCAAGCATGAAGCTGATGAACAGCCAGCTCGAGTCCTCCAGATCTCCAAACTCCGACGCAATGATGGGATGCGTGGCTAGAACGAGAGATGAATCCGTGCTGGAGGTGAAGACGCCTGTCGAGTATGAGATTGAGACCGTGCTGGCCGTGGACTGCACTCACCAATAAGCAGGGCCGCTACAACCTTTGCAATATGCGAGTTGCTGTACGTCTTCGTCTCAGGCACTGGCGGCTCTGAGTCAGAAGAGCTTTCGCAGTCAACACCCGTAGCACCGTAGCCGTTCCTCTCAAATCCCGCATCATCGTCAGGTGTCGGGCTTGACAAGAGCCCGGATGTCTCGGTTGGATTGTCGGGGTTGGTGGTTTGCACTGTCATCCTATCGCATCGGCAGGTAACTATGGCTCGACGGCTTCAAACGGTCTGCGCGACGAAAAGTCAGATGACAGTTTGAGGCTCCTTTCCAACGACATTTGCTTTGTTTGGTTTCTGCGGAACGAAGGGTGAGCGTGATTGCACCTGGTAAGCACATCATCACGGCCCCACTTGCACGCCGATGAACGGTTGACGCGCAGAGCAAAGTGGAATCTGTAGATAAGACGCACTGGTTCTTTATCCGCTGAATGCGGTATTACACTCTGGAATGTTACGCCTGTGACGGAGGAAATACACTTAATCAGCTACTCTAAACATAACCCTTCGGCTCAACTCCCCCCAGCCTCTGACTCCTTCTCGAGCCTTCTGTCGGAACACGAGGCGGCGGCTTGGTCACGAATTCTTGATAAGCCTTGTTAATAAACCCCAGTAGGGCGCGCCTCATCTTCGTCCGATCGCGGATAACCGTAACACAGCAATACGTTCCACCACTCAATTCTTCCCGGTCTTGGCATACGAGGAGCAGCAAGGTATTCCAGTCGAAGAAGGCGACGTATCTTGTGTCGTAGAGGTATGAGTAGCTGCCACCTTGCTTTAGAATGGTGGCAGCGTTACCTCGGAAACGAGTTACTCGATAGAAATATGCTACGCTGTCGAAGTCGCAGCTTGGAGGTGGTTGTCTCTGTCGAAACTCTTCTAATTTTGTTCCCGCGGTTGCATTAACCGCCGTCGACCTGGAGCTCTGCCTTCAATCTGCGGCACCGGCTACTTGGTTTTGGCTTTCTAACAAACCTGAATGTCTTTGTAAAAGTTGAATAGTGTGACAGATAAAATGGACCCTTCCTTTGTGCCTGGAGATTCTTTCGTTATTTCCGTTTACTAACTACACGTAGAAGTCACTGGGACTCAGTAATGGCTGTCAGTGAACTGTCTGTATTCCTGATATCGTATAATATTTGTATCAGTAGGAATGGCCTGACGGGTCAAGATTAGCCTGAGACAAAGTGCAAGTTCCAAACGGTATGATAGGAGAGATTTGGCGACGGAAATCACAATAACTATGAAGTCATTCCTTAGATAGGAAGGATAACATGTTTAACACTGAAGATATTATTTAATCATTTCTTAAATAGTATCTCTATCTTTAGCTAACCCAACACTAACTTGAATACTAAACTGAGCTAATCCTAACCTCGACTCCAAGTGCTATCTCTACTTCTTACCCCATCTGAGAGTATATCTCTTAGGTGCCTTCTTGGGTGGCAAGTCAGGTCCAAGGCGAGGGAGCTCTCTCAGGGAGGCTTGATAGGCTCGGTCAAGAAATCCGAGTAGGGCTCGTCTCATCTTCTTCCGATCGCTGACCATAGTAAGACAGCACCATCTTCCACCATTAAGCCCTTCTTGATCCACTAGGACCAAGAGGACTAGGCGTTTCCAGTCAAAGAAAGCGATATACTGAGTCTTATAACTCTCCGCATAGCTGACGGCCTGTCTGATGAGCTTGTTAGCGTTATCAGGGAAAAAAGTTGTGTTATAGATGCCTTCTTTTCCATCTAGGTCTTCGTTCAAGCCCTTAGAAAATTCCAACTTGTCATCGGAGCTCATTGCAGAGGGGCCAGTTGCCGCCTTGAATTGTTCATCCCGGATCGTGCCTGGTTCTTCAAAATTAAGGATCGCGAAATGCTTTCGTACACCATTCTCTTTCCGAAGCCAACACTTGTCCGCAGGGGCAGCTCCAATAGACGCCAGGTGCGAATTCAGACAGGCGATCTTTGTAGGATATTTCTCCGAAAGAGCGATGTTCACAGGCTGGATAAGAAACAGTGCTGATTGAAAGGCAACATCACTTTTACTTAGGAGCTTATAAACTTCCACCAATGAAGACAAGTGGCATCCAGCTAAGAACGAACGAATGTTCTGGTATCCCAGGAGCTCAGTAGCATGGATGTTCCACTGTTCATAAGGAACGCTAACTGCGAAGACTGGAGGGTTTGCATCACCTGCCGTTAGGCATAAAGCGTAGGTAGATCGGTCTTAGGGTTGGGTAATGACCACTTCCGCAGGTAGAAGCGGAGGTCGAAGGACTGAGCAAGAGTAATTATGGTGATAGAGAGCTAATGTGGTAGTAGATGGGAATTTGGTTGATATAATTGATTGATGTGTGGAAGAGGCTTGGCCAAATGTCAAATAATAATGAAATATTGGATTATAGCATGACTTAGATAGGATTTGTCTCGGTTATATAGTTAAGTTTGAAGCCCAAAATTATTAAGAATGAATGCTATTCTCAAAGAATTACTATACATTCTTATGAACATCTTTCAGGGCTTAGCAAGTATTCGTATATTAATGGGAGAACTGGCTTGGGTTGAACAATGACCTGAGAATGAGCACCCTTGAGTTACTCTTAAACCCCCCACCTAAACACTTCTCCCACTCCTAACCTGAGTCCTGTCCCTATCCTCTACTCCATCGAGCTAGAGATGTGAGGCTCTTCCCGTAGCACCTGGGCTCATTGTGTTTGGGCCCTGATCATATGTTCGCTGAATTACAACCAAATGCCAGAAGGTCAGTGGCATGGGCGTTCCACTTTTAGAAGGAGATTTCGATCATACACCTCACGCCCGTACCTACCCTATACCCCTAGGTTAGACCCGACCGTCACACTTCGGTACTTGACCCAGATTCCACTTTTAGGTATTTATCCCCTGGAATAGCACCTTAGAGATACCCAGCCCAGTGGCAGAGAATGAAGTATCTAGGTACCGGGGGATGCCAGTCGGATTCCCTCCTTCAATGAATCGACCTCAAATACTGTACTAGTGCAGCAGTGCAGCAGTTAGAACACCCCAGCGCTGTTCCATGTTTGCACGCCTCCTGATCCAATCAAGGTTTGGCACCTCAAGCCAACGTCGAGCGTTCACGTGAATGCTAACAGCTGCCTGCAGCTGCCTTGGCGCACACATCGTTCTTCAGAAACACTAGTACCTGGCCTGACTCCTTCCCTAAGTCATTCTCTTTCCGACATCAATCTTTCCTTCGACATTCATCATCTCACAACCTTTCACTCCTCACTCTGCAACCCAACTCACCCACCAAACCACGCCTGGTTCACCACTACGCCTTGACCTCTCTCAAGATGGGCCGGAACTACTTCAGAGATCCTCCCATCGCAGACCCGCGCCGACCAGAGTTCCCCTACCGTAAGGGCCTCACGGTTTCCATTCGACGTCATGTCCCACCGCCTCCCTTCGGCGCCTGCTATCCCAAGGGAGCGGAACGTCAGCAAACCCTGCGTAATGTTGAACGCGAACTGGACTTCAACCGGACCGAATGGTGTCTGAAGCACCCACCTGCTGAAGCCTCGGACCACGCCGAATACTACGCAGAGGAAGACGCAGAGGAAGACGCAGAGGAAGACGCAGACGACGACGCAGACGACAACTGCGCAGAGGCCGCTCCTCACGCTAACGCCGACGATTCTCTGCACGATCTCCACGTCATCGGTGAAATTGCCTGCGAGGATGGACGGGGAGCTCAGCTTGTCCGTTGCTATCTGGACCAAGATGAGGGTCAGGTATTTGTCGCAAAGATATACGACCCCCTGTATTACGACTACGGACAGGACATCACATACCGGGCTGATTACGACTATTCCCGCGAAGCTGCCGCATACGAGGACCTTAAGAAAAAGGGGTTGACGGTGTTCTTGTCCCAAAGTACTACGGTTCTTGGACTTTTGATGCACCTCTCCTCGGTTCCCCTCCAACGACGCGACCAGTACGTTTGGTCCTCATCGAGTGGATTCAGGGCGCCATCAGTATGGCCTCGCCCGTAGTCAATGGACACCTGAACAGAAGGTACAAACCCATTCCTCCTCAGCAACGTCTCAACATCTTGGCAAAAGCCTTGGAGCTCCACACAACGCTTTGGCATCACGGCGTCAGATGTCGCAACTTCTGGCCAGAAAGCGTTATGTTGGTCGGGCCAGACATGCACATCAAAATCCCCCGAGTCTTGGTCATCGACTTCAGACATTCTGTTTGCCTGTATCGACTTGGCAGCAAGACGAAGCGTTGGTCCAGAGGAGAACTGCCAGTCAGCCCTCGGTATCGCAATTGGAACGACCAGGGGCATTTTGGAGAATGGTTGCCAGAGCCCCACGCGTCAGACGACGCGGTTTTCAATGGATGGCTGGTCGCTACATGGGGGCATTCGAAGGATTTTCAGCCCTTTCGCATCCCGCGTTGGTGGGACTTTGACACCCCTTACGAGATACGTTCGCCTTTGCCCGAAGCCGAGTCCAGCGACACTAAGTCGAGTGATATCTCGAGACAGTCTCAGGAAATACCCAAAACCAGCCAAGGTAAGTAGAGAACAATGGCTTCGCATACTTGGACGGGAATTTTGACTAACGGGTTGACAGAGACCTCGCCGGGACCAGAGAAAAAAGCCAGCCCACCTCTGAGAAGGTCGAAGAGACTGCGTGAACTGTCTGGCCGAATCGATGGTGGATTGAAGAAGCGATGGGTGTGCTAGAGAAGTGGCGGGTGCCTTTGCGATGTTTAGCAGTGCGCAAGGCGGAGTGGAAAACAAGGACGCACTGATTAAGGTGTTGGAAGTGCAAAGACTTCGCGAGGCGCGGGAAGGACAAGGACAAGGATGTAAACTATGTACAAAATGACCACTGATTAAACTATCCCGACCGTAAATTTCATTTCAGCGACCAATGTGACTGCGATTACACGATCAGAACCAGGAACCGTCTTGTCACGGGGATGGGAACATGGCATCACAAATTTGCACATTGGGGATTTTCTTTGTCAAAGCCTGAAATGCTCGATCTTCAATCATGGTAACGTGCTAATTACTACAAACAAACAAACAAACAAACGCCTCATTGTCAATCCACTTAGGCAATGGGCTCGCAAGTGAAGACGCCACGCACGGTGCCCTCGCGAAACTGCTTGGCCTGTGACGGAGTCAGTAGCTGAAAGGATGAGGAAATTGCGGGAGACTTACAATATCATCGATACTGGCGTAGGTGCCGCCGACAAGAACGATCATGCCGATGATGAAGATGACGCCGTTGGCAATGGCCAGAGGAAGGTTCTCCTTGGAGTACCAGGGACCCTTTCGAATGAGCATGAACCACATGATGGCAGGGAAGTAGAAGGTGAATCCGGAGATGAAGAGCGAGGACGAGATGGAGAGGAGATCGCTGAAGAAGGGGATGGCCTCGGCGATGATCCAGGCAACGATGGTGATTGCCAGGATGAGGACCAGCCAGGTGATCCAGCCCATCTTGGTGTTGATGTAGCGGATGATGGAGTCCTTGAACATGCGCGCGTGAAGGTAGCGACCCACGACGGTGGTGTTGATGGATCCGGAGATGAAGATGACGGGGAGGGCGATACCGAAGGCAACCTTGGAGATGAGGTCACCGGCGGAGAGAAGAGCAGGAGACTTGACGTCGGGGCCGACAAAGGCGTAGATGAGGGCGCCGGTCAGGGTGTAGATGGCAATCTCGATGAGGCCGAGAGCCCAGATGGACTTGACGAAATCCTGGGGAGTGTGCATCTCGTCCATGAAGGAGAACTGGCAGACGGCGAAGGAGTAGGCGAAGACGATGTTGGTGATGGCGATGAAGGCCTCGGTGAAGGTGAGCTCGTCCTTGGGCCAAGCAGACCAGTCGACGGCCGAGAGACCGCCAGGAGCGTCGCCAGCCTTGACGCCGGTGGCGATGATGGTGATGCCGACAGCGAGGGCGATGGAGACGAAGTCGATGTAGCCGAGGATGGCGACTTCGGCGAAGGAGGGAGGGATGGCGACGATGAGGAGGATGATGGCGGAGACGACGCCAAAGACGAGAGAGCAGGCGCCGTTGTCGGTGATGTTGAGGAAGGCGATGGTGCCGGTCAAGCAGTGGGATCCGACGAGGAAGATGAGCTGCAGCGAGAACATGACACCGACCAGCTCGTAGCCGAACTTGCCCATCATGAGCTGTCCGGCGTCGGCGTAGTGGGAGACGTGGGGATAGGCCAGCTTGACCTGGCCGACGACGTAGCTGGTGTAGATGGCGACGAGACCGAGGCCGACGCAGAGGATGGTCCCGGCGACCATTCCCAGGGTGGCGAAGGCGGAGGGGAGACTGAGGCAGCCGAGGGCGATGGCCTCGACGATCAGGACGACGGTCAGGCGCTTCCAGCCGAGACGGTGGAAGTGGGCGTTGCCCTCGGCGGCCTTTTGCTTCTCGAGGTCGGCGCGGGTGCGCTCATCCAGCTCGGCGACTTCGCCGGCGGTGTTGTCGTACATGATGTCTTGCTGCGGCGGTTGGTGGTGGTGGACCTTTTCCGCGCTCTTGCGGTCGGAGGACGGGTCCGCGGAGGTGGTCCTGATGTGATCCATGGTGGAGTTTTGTAGGAGAGGAGGCAGACAATTGAGTCAATGGAGGAGGAGGGGGGAGTGGGAAGAGGCCCGAGATGATATGGGCTCTGGCTGCTGGTGTTGAAGTCAAGGCAAGAGAGTGGAGGAGGATGATGGATGGAGCAAAAGGTGCGGGAGAGTTGGGGGCTTTATGTAGGAGTCGAGCCTACGGAGGAGGTAGAGGAGGAGGTGGAGGAATTGGGGGTCCAGAGATGAAGAGACAGAACACAACTGGTAAGACGGTTTCCTCCCGAGAGTGAGACCGAACTCTGACTTGACGGGGCAGAGGCAACCTTGGTGGGTCGAGGATATCGGGGCCCACCGCTTACCTCTTGGAGCATGTCAGGCTGAGGAGTTGGCTACCGTATCTGAGATGCCGGGAGAGACGGAGAACCCTGTCGAGGACGGGTAGTTGCTCCATTCTCTTCTCCAGTCTCCAGTTGTCGACTCCATCCAGCCCTCTAGACTCCAGAACCCCAGACCGGGCGGATCCCAAGTCCCCGCTTGGAAAGAGGAGAAGGAACACACGACGACGGAGATGAAGCATGAGAGGCGTCGAGACTGGGCTGGGATGCCGAAAAGCCGGGCGACTGCCCCCCCCCAACAAGAAAGGAAAGCTGCCAAGTTGGACGCGGTCATGGACGTCGAGTCCGGTGGATCGCCATTAGCAGCAATTCCGTTTACCTAATGCGGGCCCGGCAGTGCTACGACGGAGCCTCCACAGAGCCGCAACGCCGACTTCTGCTTGGCTGGCCGGCGAGTTGCTATGTGTCAGCGAAACACCGCCGACGGAGCCGCGCACGGCTGGGAGCCAGGGAGAAGAAGAAGGGGGAAAAAAAGAGGAGACGGGAGGAAGAGGCAAAAAAAAAAAAAAAAAAAGAAGTGGTGAGTGGCCCCAGGACGCTTC
This sequence comes from Neonectria punicea, assembly GCA_037954315.1. Lineage (NCBI taxonomy): Eukaryota > Fungi > Ascomycota > Sordariomycetes > Hypocreales > Nectriaceae > Neonectria > Neonectria punicea. The sequence goes on along the minus strand of JAZAVJ010000525.1, from coordinate 494 downwards.
CCCCATACTATTGCGCGCACGCAAAACGGCTTCTCCGCAGAGTCGGGTTTGAGATTGGGTTGGGGAGCGTGGTAGTTTTTACGTCAACATGCTGGGAAGGGAAAGGAAGAACTCTGGGGGAATGAAGGGGGGGGGGGGGGCACGGTAATCTCGCCCGTTGACCATTACACAATGGAATCTGCGTGAGTTTGTCTTTGATCTGCGGTGCGTTGGAAGAAAAGAAAAAGACGTTCGCAGACCGCGTGCTTGCGATGCCGTGTTCAACCTCCGGAGCCTTCTTCAGGACTCGGCCGCTGCCAAGACGGAGGCCGAACGGCGCATGGCCGGACGTGGCTCGGGGAAAGTTTTCACCGGGCGGGCTTCGCCGAGGACGACAGACAGAGAGGGAGAGGTGAGTGGCTGGCTGACTGACGCACATCATCTCGTCGGCCCCTGGGTTTGGAAGTCTTCGAGAAGCCCGCTAGTCAGGGGGGGGGGGGGGTCCGAGCCAGAGA
>JAZAVJ010000524.1:0-14376 GCA_037954315.1 Neonectria punicea | reverse complement strand
TTAATTCTTTTTATTATTAATTAAAGATCTATTAAATAGATTAGCTAAAGTAAAATAAATCTTAAAGATTAATATTTAAAATACTTATTACTAAATCTATATTAAGCTAAAAGGTTAATAGAAGATAATATCTTATACTTATTATAATTATTTTAAATATACTATTATATTATTTAGATTAATTAATATACTAGCTATATTTTAGGTATATATTTACTAAGTGCTTACTAGGCTATTAAATACCTATTATATTATATACTTAGATAATATTATTATATATTTATAAATATAAGAATAATATATAAAGGATATTAAAGAAGTATTCTAATAGCTATAGAACTTCTAACTATATATAAAACTATTAAAGTATATATTCTACTAAAAGGAAGTTAAATTCCTAAGCTATATTATAAGCTAGAATAGCTTAAAAATAAAACTTAGTAAGGTTAAAGTAATTACTAAATAGCTATTATTAAAGAGTATTAAAAATATCTAAGTTTTCTAAGGATTTTATAATTTCTACTATAAGTTTATCCTAAAGTACTTTAGTATTACTATACCCTTAATAGCCTTACTAAAGGATAATAAAAGGTAGGAAGAGTTTAACTTAAGAGTTAAAAATAAAAAAGCATTCTAAAAGCTAAAGGAAGCTTTTTACTTAATAATTATTCTTTAATATTAAGATCTATTAAAGTATATATAAATAAAGATAAATACCTTATTATAAGTAATCTTAAAGATCTTAATATAATTAATAAAAGATTAATAAAGATTAATAGCTTATATATTATATAAGCTTATAAAGACTAAATAAAGATAGAATATTAGCTAATAAAAGTTACTTATTATTATTAAAAGCTTTAAATATTATAATTACTATCTTTTAAGATTCTTAGAAAAATTCCTATTATTAATAGATTATTAAGTACTTAAAAGAGTAATTACTATACTTATAAAGGATCTTTATAAAAAGCTTATATATTAAGTATATAAATTAATACTATTTAATTTTAATATTAAATATAAATTAAGGAAGCTTAACTTAATAAATAAGCTATTTAGAAAACTAAATTATATAAAAGATAAGGTAAAGTATAATAATATCTTATTTATATTAATAATAAAGTTAAAGATTATTAAAAGTTTATTATTAAATATATACTAAATAATTACTAAATTAAAAGGTAAGATAGAAATTATAAAAATATATATTTAAGTAATATAAGTAAGCTTAATAAGCTTTATAAAGTAAGAAGCTAGAAAAGAAAGAGTTTCCTTACCTTAAGACTTCTTTTAGATTTAAGAAAACTAAGAAAACTTAATATAGAAAGTATTAATTTTTATAGTTACTAAAGCTTAGAAGTAAGTAAGTATTACTAAAGAATAATTAGAGAATATTTAATAAGAAATAATTACTAAAAGAAGCTAAGAGGACTTAACTAAAGCTAGGATTATTAATTTAAAGTAATATATTCTATATTATATTATAAGAGAACTTATAGAAGGTAAAATAATATTATTATTATAATCCTTACTATATTTAAAAGAGTTAGTTTAAGGATTATAAGCTAATAATTAATTCTATAAATAATAGTTAGTAAAGGTATAATAAGCTATTAGTAAGTTAGGAAATTATTATTATAATTAATAAAGTATTCTTTTCTTTAAAGAAAAACTAATTATCCTTATATAAGAAGTATTATAAATTAAGATTCTATATTAATATTATAATAACCCTAAAGTAAAATATATAAAAACTATTAAAATATTAAAGTTAATTAGCTAAAAGTTCTATTAGAACTAAATTAGGGAAGATATAGTAAACTATATAACTTAATACTAACTATATTAAGGTATATATTTATTAAGATATAAATTATATAAATACCTTTAATTACTTTTATTATTAGTATACCTATTTTAAGAAATTAATATAGACTTTATTATAAAACTATTAAATAATACTTAAGTAAATAGTAAAGAGTATAATATAATTTTTATAATTATTAGAGGTTATTAAGTAAGTGGAAGGTTTAAGAACTATTAAATAAGTAAATATCTCTTATAAAGATATATATAGAAAGGACTGAATAATAAAGGGGGATAATAGTATATTATATATATAGAAGATCTATATATCTATATATAGTAGAAAAGTAAGAAGGAATAATTCCTAGGGGAAGCCCTTCTTTTATAGATAAATTATTAGTCTGATTTATTTCTAATTAGGATATATCGTATACTATTTAGAAGCCTGAAATTCCAGCTTTCCAATGGTATTACCCTTATTATTATATAAAATCCGGATGCTTTATAATCTTAATTTCAAATACTTTAAAATTAGAAATTATTAATTTCCAAGCATAAAGGAATAGAATCCTAATTAGTTAATAATAATGTATATAGTGCGAACAGTATTATTAGTACTATATTTTAGCATATTATTATATAATTTAAGATAGAATTTTTAAGCTTAAATATAAGCTTAAATTACTGTATTTAAAAGTTTTATTACCTTTTATAATTATAGCTTTAATAATAATTATATATTAAATAATAAAATATATAATATTCCTTTTCTATAAGAAGATTCTTATTACTATATAATTAGTATAGCTACTTTATAAATATATAAAATATAAATTTAAAAGCTTAAAAAGTATAATAAGTATTATAAATACTAGCTCTATAATATAAGATAAAAGTATAAAAATAAAGAGTAATAGCTAGTAAGCTATAAGTATAACTTATTAATTATAAGTATAGTTTATTAACTATAAGTATAGCTAGTTAGCTATAAGTATATCTATATAGAGTAATAATCTTAATAATTAAATATTTAGTAGGTAAAAAGCATAGCTTCCCTTCCTATCTATTTCCTTAGTACTTCCTATATTTATTCTTCTTAAGTAAATCCTTAAGAAATCCTATAGAAGAGAGTTCTTCCTATTTCCCTAGGATTTCCTATAGAAGAAGTACCTAGGAAATCCTAGTCCCTTTCTAGTAGAAGTCCTATAGAAGTCCTAGAAACCTCTATATAGGTATCTCTAGGGAAATCTATAATAATTACCCCCCTATTAAGAGAAAGAGCACTACCTATAGTATAGCTATTAAGAGTATAGGTTAGAATAGAGAGGAAGATAAAGGAATATAGTAAGATCCTAATAAAGGAAATAAGATTATAATTTTCTATACTATATTATATAGAAGAAATTAAACGATATTACTAGGCGTACTTACACTACCCTTTCTATTAATCTATTAGTAATTCCCTCCCCTTTCCTTATAGTCCGTTTAGTTAGCTAAATACTTCCTTTATCCTTTAGGCTTTATCCTATATATTAATTGCGAATCGTTCCTAGATATAGTTCATAGCCACTATTATAGCGATCTTATATATAGTCGCTTTACCTTTATAGATAGCTCTAGAGGGAACTAGGGCTAATAGGCCTAGTTTGCTTAATATAGTAGTATGGATAGCTATAGGTAGCCCCTTACTATATTCTAGAGAGTGCTAGTTAGGGCGCTATACCTCTATTAGGTGGTTAGCTTATAGGTTCTACCCCTTAGTGCTAAGGTTCTTAAGTACCTCCTAAAGGTAGGTATTAAGTAGCTTACTATTAGAGAATACCTATAGCTTTAGGACCTTAGTAGTAAGGTCTATAAAGGTTTAGGACTAAATAGCTAGAATTATAAAGGGTCTATCTATATTAATAATAAATCCCTAGGAAATCTAGGCGAAAAGGGCTATCTACTTTAGGGTTACTTTAGGATAGGTATATTCCTACACAGCCTAGTAAAAGTTAGTAAAATCCTAGGCATATTACTAGTCTAGGAAGACTATATACTAATTGCTAGTAACTATAGTAAAAATATAGACTTTAGTCTTATTAATCTCTATATTTATAGCTATAATAAATAGGAATATAAGGATAGGGGATAAAATCTTAAGCCCTATAGAGGTAAGTAAGGATAAGCATTAGGGTATCTTAAATACTCACTACTAGAGCCGCTCTATTAGGTTATTAGCTTATTTATATTTAGGAGTAATAAATAGGTCCTCCCTAGTACTTAAGTAGGTAATCTTCTTATCCTAGTAAAGACTAAAGGGGATTAGTATATTATTTCATAAGGTTATAGGAAGCGTACTATAGAAGTAAGATCCTAGGTAAGGTATAGCTATTATACTAGTCTTTAAGAACTGGTTATATATTATAGTAATAAACTTCTTAACTCTAGTAATGCTTCCTATAGATCTAAGGATAGCCTAGCCTTCTTCCTAGATAGCTATAACCTCCTTATCGGTATAGGTAGTATACTACTAGTTAAGGAGTTCTATAAAGATAAAATAGAGTTCCGCACTTCTAACGTAAGTCCCCGGGAAATTAGTCTTATCTAGGGCTTATAGTCTGTCTATACGTGTGAGGGCTTTAGGTAGCTTAGTAGAGAAGCGGCCGCGGCCATCGCGGGCTAGCAGTACGGGAGCTATATTATTATTAGAGTCCTTGATTATAGTAACGGACTAGGCTTAGGGAGCAGTACGGGGTATAGCTAGAGGAAGTTCTTTAGGCTTAAGCGCGTAAGTAACTATAGTAGCTCTACTAGTATTTTATCAGTCATTTAGGTTATAGAAGTGGTATAGGTTTTAGTCTCTTAGTAGCTTAATGAATCCTTTATTAGGGTTATACCCTTTATACTTAGCTTAGGTACGGTAAGAGGTATACGTTTCATAATTAGCGCGGGCCTAATAGTAGAAGTAATAAGCTTTTATAGCTATATGAATTTAGCTCTTATTACTATAGAGCTTAAGGGTATATTAGTACCTAGGGTAGGTAAGTAATAGGTTATTCTTAGAGAGGAGAGCTATAAAGTCCTATTAGAATGTCTTATTATAGGAAGGATAATTATTAGAGCTAGGGGTAACTTAAAAAGGGCTATAGTTAGATATATCTTATAGTAATTAGTACTAATCTAATAGGAAAGGTTATATTATGCTTTAATATAAAGGAATAAAGATAAAGGAAATATAAAGTAGCTATATTAGATTAATATATTATATAGAAGTTATTATTTAGTAGGGTAGTATAGGTTACCTTAATAATAAGTAATATCCCTAGGATTTACCCTATAGCTAGTCCTTAAGATTTTCTATTCTAGGCTTCGTTAGAATTTCTTAATAACTTATAGTAATTAGTATATTAAGGTTATACTAATTCGCCTAACTAGATTAGTAACTTTAGGAGCTTGCTTATAATTATAAGGGTAAGAGTAAGCCTACATTCTAGCTATAGTATACTATATAGTACTAGGCTAGGGCTAGCCCTTAGAGAAAGGTAAGGAGAAGGATAGGAAAGAGAGAGAAGTTTATTATAGTAATAGCTATTAGGGCTATATTTATACTATTCCTCTATTAAGTTTAGTAGAAGTAGTGATTATCCTAGTAAGTTATTCTTCCCTTACTTCTTCCTTAGTTTTAGTAATCTTTCTCTTTTTCTACCTATATTAAGTGCCTTTTTAGGCTGCCCTAGGCCTCTCTTTAGTTTCTACCTTACTATTACCTCCTATAGTAGAGTTCTAGGCTAGGGTCTTATAAGTACTACCTTAATTCCTACTAGTTCTAGCGGTTTAGTTCTTATATTAGTCTATTATTCTATAATTAACTCTTTACTTATACTTAGTATTATAGGCTTTAGGGCTAATACTAGCTACTTTCTAGAGTTAAGATCTAACTTCTTCTAGGTTCTTATATTACCTTCCTAGCTAAAGCTCCTTATAGGCTTAGAAGTATTTATAAGCCCTCTTATAATCTTCTTAATAGAGCCTTATAACTCTTTTACTATAATCTGCTTTTAGTAGAAGTCTTAGATAGCTTTATTAGTATTAATTACTTCTTCCTCTAGCTAGAGGTTATAGTTACTTAGGTATCCCTTCTATATTATTAAGTACTTATTAGTTTCCTTCTTTCCTTACTTTTACTTTTACTATCTAATAACCTTATTAATTTTATAGTATTAATACTTATTATACTATCTTTTAGGTTAGTCCTCCTTAACTTTTACTAGTCCTAGTTATTCTTTTAGTTCTTTAGTTAGTTTTAAGTAGGCTACTAAAACTACTAGGTAAATGTTTAGGTTATTTACTATTTCTAGTTAGTAGGTAAGGTAGCTAACTCTTTTTATAATCTTATATAGGCTAGTCTAGCACTCTTTTAATTTTAGCGCTTAGTTATTTACTATTATATATCCCTTACTAAGTTATAGCTAAACTTAGTTATTAGGCTTATATTCTACTAGCCTATATTAAGAGTTATACTATTATTTTATAATTACCTATATATAGGTAATAGTAATCTATACCTCTTCCTAGAGAATATCTTATTTAAGCACTATACTTCCTTCCTTTAGGTAACGTAACCTATTATCTATTCATTATCTAGTAACGAGCTTACTTAGCGCTTACTTAATAGTGAATATATATAAATTATTAAGTATAAACTATAAGGGAACTAGTATATATACTTATAGCTTATTAGGGAAGTTACTAATAAAATATCTTAGTATAATTTCTATAGTTTAGTTTTAGTATTTTAAGGCTCTATTAGTTTAAGAGTACTAAGCTATAGATATAAGGAGCTTAGTTCTAAATACTTTCTATATTTCCTATTAGATATCTTTAAGGAACTTTAAGTCTCTATTTAAGATAATCCCCTTTAGTATACTTTAGTTATATTTTAGTAGTTTAGTATATAAAGTATAGGCTTAATCCTATACTAAGTACTAATTATTTCCTAGAATTAATAAATATATCTTAAAGAACTTATAAGTAACTATTAGTAGATTATTAAAGAATAGCTTCTCTATATTTTTCTATAGCTTATTTATAGAGGGAATAATTAAGAGTCCTTTAATAAAGTTTATTATAATAGTATAAAATAGGATTAGTAGGGTTATAATAAGAATAAGCTCTTTAGGTAGTTTCTAGTAATTATTCTAATTCTAATTATATATATTATAATTACTAATATATTTAGTAATCTATTTATATAGCTTATAAATAATAAAGCTAGATAATAAGTTATATTATATCTATATTTTACCTTAGTAATACTTCTAAATATATATATCTATAATAAGAATCCTAGTAACCTTATTTAGGAAGTATATTTACTACCTTCTATCTACCTTAACTAAGTATATTAAGCCTTTAGTTTAGATAAATAATAAGCTAATCTTATTATTATTATCTCCTAACTATTATAGAATAGTCTACTACTTTATCTCCTTAAGGTACCCTTTCTTAATCTTATTATATAGGGCTAGTTCTATAGTTATATAGGTAAAGTAAAAGACCCTTTTACCCTCTTATAGCTTATTAAGTTCTCTCTTAGCTAACTTATTATTTTTAGGTTCTTTTCCTTAGAGCTAGGATAGTATGTTTAGTATAATATTAATTAGGCTAGGGATATACTTTATTTTTAATAAGAATTAGCTTATATACTAAGTAATAACTATAAGTCTTTTATTTATTTACTTATTCTCTAAGAAAGCTAATATACTTTATATAATTACTATAATAGCTATATAGTTAATAAATATCTATACTAGCTTACCTTTTATAAAGTATAGTATTATCCTAGTTTTTTAGTATATCTAGACTAGGCTTACTATTTCTAACTCTATTAGCTAGTAATCCCTTTTAGCTTTCTAAAGTACTTAGCTTAGGTAAAGGATTAGTTAGATAGCTTTTCCTAGTATAAGGCTCTTCTAATCCTAAGTATACTTTAGATTAAGGTAGTATAGTATCCCTCCTAATCCCTATTCTTTTAATATATCTAACTATATAAATAGCTCCTAGTTTAGATTAAAGTAGTAAAGAGCGTTAGCACTAGCTAGTACTCTATTAATATCTATAAAGTAATATTCTTTATTTTCTATTAGGGTAAACTTAATCTTATTAGTATAGGCTATGTATTTTAGTTTATTATTTAATTCTTTCTTTATCTTAGTTTTTACTAATATATTAGTCTTTTAATCTTATAGTAGTATAATCCTTCTAGTAAATCGTTTAATAAAGTACTAGAGCTATCTAACTATCCTAATCTACTTCTTAAGTTACTATAGTATCTTAGGGAATTTAAGATTCTATAAGACTACTACCTATTCTTAGGTATTTCCTAGACTAATTCTATTTATATTAAATCTTAGTAACTATACTAACCAGTACCCTATAAAGGCTTTTTCTAGTAAGAGGGTAATATTATAATTATAAAAGAGTTAAAATATCTTCTAGAGATTACTAATAAATTCCTTATTAATATCTACTACTACTATAATATTATTAATAAATACCTATATAAAGTCCGCGTATAGCTATAGTATCTAGTCTATAAACTATTATATATATACTAGTAAGTTTTAGAATCCTATTAGTATAACCCTTAACTATTCTAAGCTATAGTAGCTTACTACTATAAATCAGTCTTAGTGCTTATACTATATAAGGAACTAATAGAAGAAACTCTAAGTATTAATTACTATAATCTATTTCTTACCTTATAGCTTTACTATAATATCTCCTTATAGTAATATTAAGTATATATCTAGTAGGGTAATATTATTTAGGGCTTAAAGGTTAATTATTACTCTACTTTTTTCTTTCCCTTTAATAGTTTACTATATAATAAATACTAGGCTAGTAAATAGTATTAGGTTATATACCTATTATATCCTGCCTTAATTATATAGGGTATTAAATACCTTATCTAGGAACTCCTTACTTTTAAGACTTAGTAAATATAGCTAGGAGCTTAGCTTTTTCTTATACTAATTATTAATTAGTAAGATCTTTATTTCCTAACCTTCCTCTATAGTAATTTCTCCTTAGTCTACCTAAAGGTTTAGGAATTCCTCTATAAGGGCTTATAGTACTTAGGTATACTTAGTGCTATTATTATATATATAGACTAGGTTAGGTAGTATAATTTCCTTCTTATACTTAGGGTATAAGATTCCTAACTTAGTATTAGTATTAATACCTATTTGCTAATATTCTAGCAATAGAGTTTATTCTTCCTCCTTATCTTCTTCTTAAGCAGTTTCTAGCTATAATGGTTTAGATAAGCTCTTTTATACTTCTATACTTATAAGTATAGAGTTTCCTACCTAGTCTAATACGATTCCCTAGTTAATCTCTTCTACCTTTATATTAGCTAGAATTAGCTTAAGTACTACTAACCTTCTTCCTTATAATAGGGATATAAGTTTCTATATTTAGTTAAGTATAAATACTATTTTTAGTTATTAAGTAATGGCTACTATTATTCCTAGTGCTTATAGGGCTAGGAATAAATCCTTCCCTATAGCTTTCTTTAGTATATTAACCTAAACTCCTTACTTACTCTATAGTGGGATTACTATTAACTTAGTAACCTAGACTAGAATTATTTCCCTCTTTTATTTATAAGTAGATATTAGTAATTATATACTACTACCTAATCTAATTATTACCTTCTATATTAAGTTTAAAATATCTACTCTATATAAGATTAAGAATTCTTATCTAAGTAAGAGTTTAGTATTAAGTTATAGGATTACTTAGGCTCCTATTTATATCTTTACTATAGTTAGTTACCTATCTTTAGTACCTAGGAAGTAGATTGTAAAGTTTGCCTATCCTAATATATATTCTAACCTAATGCTATTAAGTTATACCCTTATAGTTATATCTATACTAATATTTATAAAGAATCTTAGTATCTCCTTATCTATTACTAAATATATAGCTTTAGAGTTAATATAAACTTCCTAATAACCCTTCCCCTTTAGACTAGCTTAAGCTTATACTTATATATATATATATACTAATAGTAACTCTAGTCCTAGGATAATCTCTATTAGAGTATATTTAATTACTTAGATATTTCCCTTTAGGGTTTTTTAGTAATGTTTTACTACTCGCTCTATATATTACTTAGGTATAATATCTAGGATAAAAAGTATCTCCTTACTTACTTAGCTTAATAGTGCGTATTCTTAGATAAAATTATATAAGTTCTCTATTATATCTTCCTATTTAGTAGTTTCCTTACCTTTAGACGCTAGATACCCTTTATTATTTATATTTATATTAATAGGGGATACTTTATTTATAATATAAGTATCCTTACTTATTACTATTAAGGCTTTAGCTTACTCTTACGAAAGGTAGTACCCTCCTTAGTTATTAAGTACTAAGCCCTTTAGGATATAGTATACCCTATTAGGTTAATTGCTTAAACCTAATCCTAATCTCCTATCCTAATCTTATAGATAGGGTAGTAATCTTTAGGTCTACTTACTAGTGATTTTTATAGCAGCCTTTAGTAGTGTTAGTAGTTAGGGTATTTCTAAGGCTAAGCCCTCCTATCCTCCTTAAGTAAATAGGGTGCTTACTCTTCCTATAGGCTAATAGTATAGCTAGGCCCCTTAGAATCTAGTTCCCTATAGAATGTTCTAGTATTAGTTCTATTATAACCTAGTTTTAGCGGGATATTCCTAGTATTCCTAATAGACCTAGGGTCTGCTTAGTATACCTTAAGCACTACCTATCTATACTTCCTAATAGTTAGCTAGGCCTTCTTATATACCTCTTTAGACTAGGTCCTTCTAGCTACTAACTATAACTCTTATATATAGATTAGGTATTTACTTATTATAGCATAATACCTATTTATTAAGCTATTTAGCTAGCTAAGGATATAGTATCTTCTTATAAAAGTATATATTTAATTTCTAGTAAATTATATAAAGGATAAGGATATCTTAATACCTAGCTAATATAGCCTTATATTTTGCTATTACTATCTAGCTAGAGAAGTTAGCTTAATTATAGATATTATAGATTATAAAGTTCTTATTATTAAATACTTACTAAGTAACTTCTTACTATACTTTAAAATAGGTTTAAAGTAGGTTATATTAGAGTTCTAATCTAAACTCTTAGTCCTATAGGTTCTACTTATTATCCTTTAATAGCTTGCTTAAATACTAACTAAGGGTGTCTCTTATTAGTAGTACTAGGATATGTATTAGGAGAAGAGCGTAATATTACTCTCCTTAAGCAATATAGTCTTTAAGGGCTCTAATAAATTAGGGAAGACTTTTCTAAATAGTTATCTTCTTATCTTCTTTAATATTATTAAAGTCTAAGTTAAAGGCTACTAATAGTTAGAACTTCCTAATATCTTTAGATTAAAATTAGACTCTCTTACTATTCCCCTAGGTAGTATTTACTATAATAGCTATTAGTTAGTATAGTTAGTTAGAAGTAAGTGTAAATATTAGTTTATAGTAGTGGTTTATTAGTAGGGCGTCTTCCCTTAGTAGTGCGTTTTCTAGCTATAGACCTTTTAAAGGTTCTAGGACTAGCTAGCTATCTTTACTATTATTATAAGAACTTATATTACGATTATAATCTATACTTCTTAAGAGGTAAAGCTTAGAGATTAGCTTTAAGGAGGGGTTATATATAAACCTTACTTACTTTAAGGCTATAGGGGTCTTAATAGGGACAGACTATAAATCTACTACTAGAGCCTTACCTTTTCCCTTAGAAAGGGATAATAATAATTAGTTAAGTTATTCCTAGATAGAATAGTCTATAGAAGATAAGCTTATTACTTTAACTAGAGACTAGGGGAAGTCTCTAGGAATAGATTGCCTTACCTAAAGGATATAAGTAGTACTATTATTATACTATACGATATAACTTATATATACCTTAAGTTACTATTAGTTAGTAATATATATTAGATCTATTAACTAAATAGTAAGGCTTTACTATAGTCTTAGGATATTATTCCTTAACCTATATAGGAAATAAATAGGTTAGTTAACTTAGTATTCCTAAGCGCTAAGCTTATTAAGTAGGAAAGGATATACTAATTATTAGTCTATATAACTCTTAATTACTTCCTTTTCCCTATAATAGTTATTATATTCCTTAGTAAGGGTATCTTATACTTTTAGTAAGAAGTATAGTATTAATACCTATTTATTATATTTAAGGATTATAAGGAGTTTCTAGCTAAGGAAGGGGTTAAATCTTATTATATAGGATCTCTATACTAATATAATATTACCTTACTATAGTAATGCTATAATATAGTATTACTATAATATAGTATTATTATTAAGAAAAAAATCGTATAGTAATAGCTTAAGAATAGTCTAAGGTTTAATTCCCTATTTATCTACTAATTATTATAGATACTAGCTTTATAATATAAGATAAAAGTATAAAGATAAAGAGTAATAGCTAGTAGGCTATAAGTATAACTTATTAATTATAAGTATAGTTTATTAACTATAAGTATAGCTAGTTAGCTATAGGTATATCTATATAGAGTAACAATCTTAATAATTAAATATTTAGTAGGTAAAAAGCATAGCTTCCCTTCCTATCTATTTCCCTAGTACTTCCTATATTTATTCCTCCTAGGCGAATCCTTAGGAAATCCCATAGAAGAGAGTTCTTCCTATTTCCCTAGGATTTCCTATAGAAGAGGTATCTAGGAAATCCTAGTCCCTTCCTAGTGGAAGTCTTATAGAAGTTCTAGAAACCTTTATATAGGTATCTCTAGGGAGATTTATAATAGTATTTTAAACTAAGTTTAGACTTTTTAAATACCTTATTATACCCTTTAGACTTATAAATATACTTATATCCTTTTAATATATAATTAATTATATACTATAAGAGTATCTTAATATTTTTATTATATATTATCTAGATAATATTCTAATCTTCTTTAAAATAAAAAAAGAATATATAGAATATATTTATAAGATACTATAAGTACTATAAGATTATAAACTTCTAATTAAACTAGAGAAAAGCTATTTCTATATTAAGGAAGTAAAGTTTCTTAAATATATTATCTCTTATAATAAAATTAGGATAGATCTAAAGAAAATCACTATAGTTAGAGAATAGAAACTACTTAAAAACCTTAAGGAAGTATAATCCTTCCTAGGATTTATAAATTACTACTAAAGATTTATTAAAGGCTTTAGTAATATAGTAATACTACTTACCTAACTTACTAAGAAAGAAGAACTATTTAGATAGGATGTAGCTACCTAATAAGCATTTAATTAAATAAAAGAATACATTACTAGTAAACCTATCTTAGCTACCTTTAATCCTAATTAAGAGATTAAACTTAAGATAGACTTATTAAATTTTGCATAAGGAAGAGTAATTAGATAATAAGATAATTAAGGAGTATTATAATCTATAGCCTTCTTCTCTTATAAAATGCATAGTATAGAACTTAACTACCCTATCTATAATAAAGAATTCCTCGTAATTATTAACTTATTTAAGGAATTTTAATACTACCTTTAAGGAAGTAAGTATAAGATTAAGATCTATACTAACTATAAAAACATCTTATACTTTATAACTATATAAGAACTTAGTAGATAATAACTATAATATACTAAATACCTATTGGAATTTAACTATATAATTATCTATAGAAAAGGATTAGAAAATAAATAAGCTAATGCTATTAGCTAATAAAGTAACTTTAATACTAGCTATCTAAAAATAAATAACTAAATCCTTAACTTTAACGCTAAAGGATACCTTAAATAGAAGTATATTACTAATATATAAAGAGTCTAGTAGAAATCTTAATATATAGAATTACTTAAACGCTACTATACTTATTAGAATTCTTAGGTTAGATCTAAAGGAAATAAATATATTAAATACTTACCTAATAGAAAGATCTAGCTAGATAACCTTAAAATAGAAACTATTATAAAAGTAATCTATATAAAAGGAGGTATATATAATAATAATAAGAGACAACTAATTATTACCCTTAAAGAATACTATAAAGGCTTAAACCTAAAGAATAATACTAGTAATATCCTAATAAGGTATAAGAAATGCTTTAATAAACTTAATAAAAAGAAAACCCTAGGATATATATATATTATTATAAATTATAATAACCTTTACAATTAGATATAATAATTTAATAATAGCTTACCCTTAGAAGAAAAATTACTAAATAAGTTATAAGTCTAAATAGAACTATAATACTAACTAGTATAGGAAATATATAAATATCTTTTATATAGATATTAGGGAGTTAATAAAACCCTATAATAAGTTAGAATAATATACTAATTTCCTAATATAAAGAATATTTAATTAAATCCTTTACTCCCTTATTAAATCTTTTAAGCTTATAGTACTAATCTATAAACTTATCCTAAATCTATACCTTTATTACTTATTATCTAACCCTACTCTTAAACCTTTTTATCTATCTCCTTATTATTATTATTATTATTAGTATTATTATTATTATTAGTATTATTA
>JAZAVJ010000523.1:0-14396 GCA_037954315.1 Neonectria punicea | reverse complement strand
CGGCCTGGTCCGTCGGGAACAGCGATAGGCTTAAATGCTCAGTTAGTGTGCCCAGTAATTGCCGCAATAGCGATTATTGACCAATCTTTTGCCCAATGGTACAGCGGTCTAGCACAACCGTTACATATCCGATCCTTCGCATCCCTTCTAGCTATACATCCCACTTCGTACACCAGAATAGAAAATATTCCATCGTCTCTATTGCTTGTCCACAGTCGCACATGTCCGATTCTGCTGGTCCAATCCTATGCAGGTAGCTGTTCCTAGCCATTCCCGTGCGCAGCTATAAGAGCATGTCTGATTCGCGTCTTTTCAGTCCGTCGTACAGGGGAAAGGTATGTGTGCCTGGTAACGCTTTATCGATTCGCTACAAACCATAGGACCCTTCAATGTGAAATGAAAACTTAAGCCTCCGCCGCCGAGAGCGGATCGTGAGCCTAACGAGCTCTCCGCTCCTGTTAAGCTCTCCGCTCCTGTTGAGCTCTCCGCTCCTGTTGAGCTCTCTGTTCCTGATATAGCACATTCGCCTAGGGCTTGTGAGTCTGCTCAGCTTGCCATAGCACTCACGGTCGGTGTGGCAAACTAAACCGAGCATCTTAAGCTTAACACTCGCCCTTCTACAGCATCTAAATCCAAAGCACACTAGATTACCATAGTCCCTATACCTAACGCAGAGAGTTCAGTTAGTAACTGTAGGCCGGTAGACTTTCTCCTAGGCCCTCTACGCAAGACATACTAGATAATGTAGGCAAAAGCTAGTAGGAGGTAATACCTAAGGAGATTTTAAGGGAGGCATTTCCCTGCGGGGATCTAGAGGATAACTTGAATTCTTCAGCGCCCTTATACCACATTTCACCACTTCTTATGGGAAAGGAATAAGAGGGAAGCGTGGTATCTCTCCTGTAGAGTTAACATAATAGAGACCTTTTGGAGGCAGCCTAGTTACTTAAGCTCCTCAACTCTATTAATCCAACTGACCGCCCGTAATTCAGCCATAGCATAGGCCTAAGCCCTACTAATGATCTCTTAAGAGACCGTACATAACCTTCCGAGAAACGGGCTATACCAAATTCAGAGTCACTATTAGTCTATCCGGCCAGTCATAGGATCTATATGCAGGTCGTAGTATTGCAGCCTAGAGGGTAGTGTAAGAGGAGCCCTATGTATAAAGACTGTGTCTCCCCCTGAGTTAAGAAAGGATCATTCTTCTTCTCCTTCTACCATATCCCCTCTTTCTCGATCCTGAACTCGCCTCGATGCCTCCGATCACTCGTTCTACCAGGGCTTCCGCCCCCAATCGTACGTCGGAGGGAATTTTGATGCCTCCTCATACCCTACTAAGCCGAACAGACATAGGTATGTCAAAGAGGGCAATCTATGGACCTCCCTCTATCGAGCCTCTTACCCTTAGGGTTATTAATGATAGTATTATGCCCCCCGATGTAAGTGACTGGGGATGCATCGTACCTAAGGCTCTCCCTATCGAACCCCCCATCCCCAATGTTACTACTTTAGTAGCTAAGGATACATTATATTATCTCTAGCTTCCTCTTATCCTTTACATGATCTATAATACTATCCTTTAGGTACTAGAAGAGCTATTTAGTAAAGAGCTTATGCTTATTCTAAGCTAGTTCTATATCTTAGAATAGTCTTAGATATTAGAATTTGCATACATCCTCTTCTAGAACTATAGTCTTAGCGGAGGCAATCGCGCTAAGCCTAAGCCTACGGGCGAGCATTAGGATGCGGCTATACTTTAGCATTAAGCTACGGTTAAATCTTAGACTGCAATCAAGTATAAGACTATTAGAGTCGAGGTTCAGCAGATGGTCATTGAACCCCAGCCTTCTAAGTTGGAACCTACCGTCGAGCCTGTCGAGCCTATCGTCGAACCTATCGTCGAGCCTGTTGTTAAGCCTATCGTTGAATTATAACCTCCTGAGCTTAAGCTCGCCGTCCGGTCTCAGTCCGCCACTGAGCTATAGCCTGTTGTTAAGCCTATCGTTGAGCCTATCGCCAAGGCTATCGTCAAATTGCAATATCCTCCTGAACTTAAGCTTGCCGCCGAGTCTTAGTCCGCTACTGAGCCGTAGCCTGCCGTCTTACAACCTTCTCCTAGGCTTAAGCTTGCTATCAAATCTCAGTCCGCCACTAAGCCGAAGCCTGCCGTCAAGCCTGCCGTCGATCCTATCATCGAATTACAACCTCCTGCTAAGCTTGAGTCTGCCGCCGAGCCTCGGCTTGCCTTAGAGCTGCCTACCGTTAAGTCTCTTATCAAATCACAGCCCGCCACCGAGCTACAGCCTATTACTAAGACTCAGGCTATTATAGAACTAGACACTGACGGAATATCATTGCTAACTAGTCTCTCGTACGTTATAAAACTCCTTACCTAGCTAATTAACAACTTTATTAATAACGTATATAAGTAGATTCGGGAGCTTAGCAACTTAAATAACTTGCTAGAAATATATTCGAATCTTATTAATACTCTTAATGCTAGTAATAATAAAATAGAAATATAATAGTCTAATAGCGCTAGGTGGTTTTCCCTAGTGGAGGAAGGATATAGTAAACGATAAAAGGGAATACTCTAGTTTATACTAGCTGCTATTGCTTTCACTAGGTGGTATAGGTCTTAGGTGCATATATTAGACTAGAAAATCCTATCTAGAGTAGCGAAGGAAGTAACCATAAGAGTCCTTACGCTTAGGTCTAATGATTAGGCAGGAGCGGCGGTAAGGGAACACTAACGCCATAAAATTAATAAATATCTATCGCGTGGACGAAAATGGGATCGGCTCGTTAAGAGATTTAGCCTTAGTATCCTGCTTATGGATACGTAGTAAGTATTCGATAAGTATAGGGAAGCCAAATACTAATATAAGGTAGGCAACTTGCTAAGACTAAAGAGAGTGATTCTAACATTCTTATTCAGGAGTTGCCGGGATGCTAAGAGAAAATAGGCGTCCTAAGACTTCTAGGGAGCTAGGTGGAGCTACTCCTAAAGACTAGTAGGACAGACTAAGCCAAGTTTCGTAACGAATTGGCTAATGTAGATCTCGCAGTCTTAGGCCTAAGCCTACCCACTGGGGACGGAGGGTTTAATACCTTTCATAGGGAAGTGCAGAAATCGGGCACTAGCTATCTCCTTATTAACAGTAATAGCTTCCAATTCCCCATTAAGTCACTTAGGAAGCTAAGAGAAAAGGAGTAGCTAGACAATAGAATCATTCTCGCTTGCCTGCACCTAGCTAATAAGCTTCATTTCGTCCGGGTTAGCTTCTCCATCCCTATTCATTAAAATAAGCTATATATCTCTCAGAATAGGATAGCTATCCCACTGCTATAACCCTTTAAGATAGTGAGAAAAAAGATGGCAGAGTAGCACTATAAGATAGAAGAAGAGTACCCCTTAACATGCTTTTTTCCGCTCTTCCAATACAATAACCACTTTAGCCTCCTTAAATTTAATAAGAGGCAAGGCTCTATTTACTATTATAATTTAATAGGTAAGGGAGAAAATAATAACGTTAAGGTTAGTAGGATTTATCCCGCTTAAGAACTTTACTAATTATTGCTTAGGTAGTATGTAAAAAAGAGTTTCCTAGCCTTCGCTTTATTAAGAAGGTACATAGAATGCCTAGAATTCGAGCTTGGCTAATATGGCATAGGACGCATTACAATAGAGAGATGGGCACAGCTATAGCCCCCTCGTCATCGAACATACCCGATGCCGGATGCTAGAGCGAACACTCGTCTTAGAAAATATAACTAGGGGTCATGCAAAGGAACTAAGGACCGAGGCTATACATCTCCTTCATTCGGCATAGATAAGCGGCGAGTTAGTCCCTACCCCGTAAAAAGCAAAAAGGAAATGTAAGGTAGGTTAAGGAAGAGATAGCAAAAGATAGAGGTTACCTAGCTAAACATTATGCTAAATCAAAGAACATAGAGTTTTCGGCTAAGTCTCGGGTACAAAATTGCGTCCTACATCCACAGCGTCAGACAACGCTGGCTCTAACCCCGCAATTTCAGATCATGCGAAAATAGACGCTCCAGAATCTAGCCTGGCGTTAAGAGTTAACGGCATCGAAAAGATAGTCGTCTCACTGCGAAACTTGGTCTTTGATCAAATATCTATAGCTACAGAATCGACTGACCCATCTACCGACCCATTTACCGACCAATCTAGCGACCTATCTACCGACCTATCTACCGACCCTCTCGATCCCGAAACACCAATATAGACCTAGATCATACACACCTTAGATCAGGTCACTCTCGAGGTGCAGAGCATTCGTTCTGAGCTTCGTTCAAAGCCAACCCCACAGCTTCGTGATAATCCTGTGGAGGATGTCGAAAGTCGTACGTCACGGTTGCATACGCCTGAGGGTGGCGACGAAACTGCTCGCCACCCTTCCCACGGCTCAGAAGACGTCAGCCACTGTGGCACGGTATCCTGATGGCAGTGTGTGAGCGAACTCAGTATGGGGAGGAACAGTTTCGACCCTTTCGGCATTTCTTTTATCCGTCGGTCACGTCGTGACCGACATTTTAGGGTGTCAACTTCGGCTCACACTTTAAGGCTTCTTCACCACCATAACCTCACAATCTTAGCCGTATCCAGTTCTTGCAATAACACACAATGGCCACAATGCAGGCCCGTATTACAGAGCTATCGAGGCGCCAGATAGCGGAGTTCTTTTCCGACAACGTCCCTACGACGCAGGAACAATGCAACCAAGCCGCTGAACGGATTCTAGGCCGGCGTGTCCGCCCAGCACCTGTACAAGGCTCAACTAGCTACACCGTCGTGCCCGATGACGACGTTGGAGAACGTGTCGTCCAGTATCGCGCTAGCGACTCTTCCCTAGACCTCGACTTCCTCCGATGCATAGAACAAACCTACGGGCGCTTCGTGCCACGCCACTGGGACTCTGGCAGCCTGAGCAAGCTCCACATCTATACGATGGACAATGTAGGCGGGGTCTCCGTGTATCTTGCCCTGAACCAGTTACACGGGAATCACTGCTACCTCCTAAGACAAACCCTACAAGACTTTGCCAGGTCCGTCGATACCACACCCTGCTCTCTCCCCTCTGACGTCGAGGAAACCGCACAGCTGACTTTGCCGATGCAGCTTCTTCGCCTCTACGTGGCACAACACGCCGGTATCGATACCGTCCCCAAGCCGCGAGGAGCTGTACTCCGACTACTCGTCGCGGCTCTTCCAGCTCTCCCGGGAGCTGCCCGAGCGATTTCGCCCAACGCTAAAGCGCCTCATCTCCAATCTCCCGGGGCTTTTTGCCGAAGACTGGCCGCTGGTGCCCAACCACACTGACCTCCTAGAGAACAACATCCACGTGCACCGGGAGACGGGTCACATCACGGGCATCTGCGATTGGAAGGATACCACCATTAGTCCGTTTGGGACGTCTCTCGGGGGCCTTGAGACCCTACTCGGGATCCGCACGAGGGAGGACGGCTGGCGCTACCATGTCAACCAGGGGGAGCTCCGGGACCTGTTCTGGAAGGCCTTTTATTCCGCTATGGGAGTTTCTCCGGAGCAGATGGACCGCATTGAAGATGCGAGATTAGTTGGCATCTTCCTGGATAACGGGTTTGTGTATGTGAATGCTGAAGACCAGGTTCCCGTTAGTGAGGGTAGCTTTAACTTGAAGTACCTCGAGGCAGTTACTCTAAGGCTCTGGGCTTCAACGGGGCACTAATGGCAATTGCATAGCCGGATACCGCGACATGTTGAAAGTTACGTCATATGGTAGGCGGAAACGGAGTCTGTGTCCGAAACTGGCCTATCTCACTGCTCCAAGACACACCCGTGTTAGAAATAAGAGTGGGTCAGTATGAGACTGCTATTGGTAGCCGCCTGTCGATCAGCTAATCGGACGTATCGGCAGAGTAGGCGAGACTTTGGGAGCAATGGAGTGCTCAAAGAGCTAGAAGCGGAGGACATCTTCTCTCTTGATCACATCACCCAATTCCCGTAGGCGCAGCTCAAGGCTTTGTTAGAGATTGGGTGCTCAGTTTGATGTTTAAAGGAATGACTCGCAGCACAACTACCATCGGAATGGCACCAGACACCATGGGATGTTCAGGGCTTCGTCGGGGTTCATCCAGCCTGCCGCTTTAAGGGCATCACCCTGGGTGAGTTGGGTGAACCAGGGTGGAGCTAGGATGTCTACGATTAATTTTGGGTTGCTATAACGGTTAAAGTAGATTGAACAAGATGATAAAGCGGAAGCAACAATGACGAATGTGAATGATCCTACATACTTATACCACTAGCCCTACAAGAGAAGAAAGAGTGTGACTTCAGAGAGCAAAAATATGTACCCGTATGCCGACACTTACCTCACCTCCAAAGTATGGGTGCTATTGACGTAGGTAATCAGGCCTTGATGAATCCAAGTTCAGCGAGCGCCTGACGCAGCAGTTCGGGGGTAACAGGCGCGTTACTGGTGTAGATGACTTTGTGAGTGTCCTTCTTGGGCCCCACAACAACCTTTTCATAATGTTCACCGGCTGGCTCAGGCTCAGGGTCGCTTGGGGCAGTGCCCGGAGCAACATGGCGGAGGTTCCAGCCCGTCGGGGTTAAGGTTGCGATGCCCCGACTGGCCTCAGCCCGGGCGGAGATGGGCAGGACGACGGTGAAGGATTCTTTCTTGCCCCACTGGATCTCTATCTCGGCAGTGGGCTCGAAGCCCTTTGCATCGCGCTTGGTAAAGTCCTTGACCTCGAGGACCACCTGGTTAGTAATATCGTTCTCGGCAAGATACGTGACAATGTCGCCGAGGAACTGGGGAGTAATAGTTATTCCGGAAGTAGGCGAAGGACCCTCGGCGAACTCGAAGGCAACTAAGGTGTTCTGAGTGAGCTTGAAGGCCGTGGCGTGTATGTTATCGAGGTTGACATTCTCGATCGCAGTGGCATTAGTCCACGTGGACTCCTCAATGCCCAAGTCCCTCTTAAGGCGAACTGTGCCGAAGGGGATCTTATCATGGCGATGGGCAGAGTGGACGCCGAAGTACTGGCCCATAGAGTAGCGGTCAATGATGTCGAGCAGGGCCTTAACATGTCCTTTGTATTAGAGCGTGGGCTAGTCGTCAATATAGGGAAGTTCATTGTACCTACGATGGGAGGCAACAAGTCAGCACGCACTGGGTCTAAAGGTTGGTATGGATGGCAGCATTGG
This sequence comes from Neonectria punicea, assembly GCA_037954315.1. Classification (NCBI taxonomy): domain Eukaryota; kingdom Fungi; phylum Ascomycota; class Sordariomycetes; order Hypocreales; family Nectriaceae; genus Neonectria; species Neonectria punicea. The sequence continues at coordinate 7,177 of JAZAVJ010000523.1, read as the reverse complement.
ACTCACGTGAGGCGGGCGACGTCCAGATCACCCCGGTCAAGAGGCTGCCCAAGGTCCGGGACGGCCAGAGGATCGATGGAGGCAACGGCTGCGGCAGCCATCGTGGTGGATTGGTGCTTGTTGGAGATAATAGCAGGTGAGTTGAACAAAGGTTGTAGAGTTTCAAAAGGGGGCTTAAGGTGATAAGTAACTAGATAAAATATCGGTTAATTACTGTGTTCGTAGATGCCGGGTATTGGTGTCTCCGAGTTGGTTATTTCGTGTCATCACGCTCGAACTGGATGGGTGGCTGCCTAAAATGCAATTCCATCGTGAACCCCGCATTGCGATGTGGGATCTCACGCCATGCGACCTCCAGAGAGCTTCAGCTTGCCGTGTGAGGCCGTGTGGCTCTTGGGCTCGGCGTGGATGAGTGACAGGTTGGCTGCTATACCGAAACGACTAAGGCGGAAACGGAAGGCCAGGCAGGATGGACCAAGAGGAGAAGGCAAAAGGCAGGAAGGAAGCGGTGAAGTATGCGGCAGCCTTCAGTGTAAGAAATCAACGAATGAGGTTATAGATGTAGGACACGCAACTGCATCCCAAGCCATCAATACTACCCACTCCCTCGCAATGTGTGATCTACCCCACCCGGCTATATGCATGGTATGGCTGGCTACCCAGAACTTCTGGTTTCACTCCTCTACCTCTCTGACAGGTTAAGAGTACGCACCTTTGTGAGTTGTACCGGAGCTCTTCCCGCTCTGAGGAATCTAGTCGAATTGTATATGAGGCGTCAGCCTATTGTACACCGGAGTCGGCCGATGAACTGCACGCTGATGTCTTCTGCACCTGCACTTATTTGGTTGGTACGGAGGGAGTGTACTGGATGGCTGGCATCAACCACTCGGTACGAAATACATAAATTTACAGTCAGTGAACGTTATTCCAGCCAGGTTGCCGCCCCGCGAGGCAGTTTATCTGTTAGTTACCCTTGCGAACACCTCGTTCTTTCTAATACATCTTAGGCCTGTCTCAAGGAACACAAAGTGCGGAGCTGAACGTTGCCCAGATTGTAACAAGACGCCTGAACTCCATGTGCGGACATTCGCAGTGAACACGATACAAAAAGAGAATGAAATGCGTTACTCAATGGAAAATAGATCGAGGGACGTTAGTGGCAAATGGGTGGTGCGGAGGGTGAATGAGGACTTGTTATGGAAGGCGAAGGCGATCGCCAGTCTCGGGACGTGTTCGAGTCTATCAGGGCGGTAGACTTACGCTAGAAAGTATTTCGACGCTAAAGAAAAGAGGTGATGAACATATTAGAACAAGCCACCAAATAGCATTTTGAATGAGATTGTCAGCTCGAATATCGTCTCTCTCATCATCGTCGATGTATGAAAGTACTACTATCGGGGATTCAATAGTTAAAAGGACCGATGATACAAGCCAAAAGAGTTCGACTGTGATCGCATTGCCGGCTGTGTGTGGCATCAAGTCACTCAAGTCCCTCATCGAGCATTACGTCGCTCGTCGCGATTTTACTTTACACTGTCACGACGAGGTCCAGACCCAGATCACCACTGAGATGGTTTGGCGTCTGGGGAGGGGCGTGGGTGCTCGCATGGATTTGCTGGCCATTGACAAGCTAATCTAGGTGGCCTCGACCTTATCGATAAGGAAACGCGATGCAATCCGTGAGTTCCATACAGATCCCATTGCCGTTGCGTCGCAGCTACGACGCAGTACAGGCTCGCACACTAGCCACGCTGTCCGACTCGGCAGACGAGTCAACCTCAATCTCCTGCTTCCCATGAATCCAGACGAACCCGAGTCACTTTCCAACCGCGCACCTTCCAATCACATGCTTGCTAAGATCCCTTTGTAGCCCCATCCTGAGCGTAAATATTGATATCCGTTGGAATATCCTCCATATGCCCAGGGCCCTTCTTCGTCAAGAGGACTACCTTGCCCTGCACAAACGATACTAGCGTGCATTTCTCATCGCAATCGAATGCACTGATAGACCCTGCCTTATACTCGTGGAAATTCCTCCTGTTCTCCTGGGTGAATGTTGCATTGGTGGTGTCATTCCATCGACGCTCCTAGGATGTATGAGCATTTAGTGTACAAAAGGATGGGCTGCATACCAGATCGTCTTTTGTCGTTTCTGCCATCTTGACTGCGGGGTTGGAATGCTTCTGCTATGATGGTTGAATCAGTTGTTTGCTACCCGCGAGGCGTGGATATCTTTACCTCTAATGAAAATGCGAGGATGTGAGTTGATGCCTAAAGGAGGGCCTAACCTGGATCGATGGTCCAGCGCCAATCACAAACGTTCACGTCGTGAGTTGAAGCGATGTCGGGCTGACTGTTGCATGTTGATGGTCTGACTATCAAAATCAAAATCGAAGCGCGAAGTCCCCACTGCTAGGATCACGTGAGTGCCCCGCGTCATTGACAAAATCGATGCCCATTTCTCGTTTCACTACCACGTCAATAGTGATAGTATGTCCAGCATACACCACAGCCTTAATGCACTGTGTCAATATCTGGTCAGGTCCCTCTAACCACAAATCGGTGGGCTCAACCGCCTCCAAAACATCTTCACCCAGCCTAGGCGCAATCTGATTTCTCAACGCAAACAGTACCGATCCATCTATTGCTTGACATCAGTGCCATCACGACAAGGGGAAAGATGCCGCCTACCTGAATGATAATCAACCCGGTACCCAAATAAAGATGCTAGCAAGTCCTCGTCAAAAAGCGTAGTAAGTCTAATGCCGCAATCAACATTGGGATTTAGTGGCGTATAGACTGTAACCACTCGCTGGAAGGCGAGAGCTGTAAGCCCATGGTATTTCGAACCATGAGGCACAGTATGAGCATAGCAAGGGATATTATTCCAGCTAACCCAATAAGACGTCTTGGTTATAGAAGTAACATATTCTCCAACCTGCCTCTTGAATTCTAGAGCCGTCAGCTTGGCCTCTAAAGAACTGTGTGGTCGCAACTCACTTTGCATAAGGCTTTCATTCGTAGAGGCTTCAATGGCTCCAGCGATCTCAATACTGGCGTAGATGAGCGGCTGCAAGCGGGAGCCAATTACCTCAGCTTGTTGAGTAACCTCGGCTAATTCAACAGGATCCATCCTTTTGATTTTCCTTGTGGACAGGCATAGCCCTAAAACGACAATTGTCCGGGTATCCAACTCCCGCAAGGAGGCCAAGTTTTTGTCGGTGTTTTTGTCGGTGTCGTCGAGCGACGCGAACAAAGTTTGGAGTCGGTTTAAATCAACCTTCCGAAACCCATCGAAATTTGGCTGCTCGGCGTTGAGAGCAACTCTCAAGGCCATTGATGCCTCAACTTTCCGAAGTGTCTGACGCATTGAAGCAATCCACCGTTGCTGCTCCACCTCCGTCAGTCCCTGGGGATGGCTCATTTGAGGGCTCGACCTGAAAATTCTCCGTTCGCATTATATCGGACCTCCGTAGTGTATCTGCAGGCCCAGTAAGGTGCGTCATCCTAGAAGTTGACTTCTTAAGAGTCTGACTTTGTCTGCGTTCCTTCTCGATGCGGCGAGCTCTGAGTCTTAAGATATTTAACATATCGGTCTAGTTTTACTCCTATATATCTAAAGCATTAACTAGCTTATTATTACTGAATTCCTTCATTGTAGCATCCTCGATTTAATCTGGCCTGCTAATATTGGGAGGAGTGAATGTGGTAAAGTCGTTGGAGGCTTCCTCGACTGGTGGAGAGTCGAGAGAAAATAACTCATTAGGGTCTTCATAAAAGATCCTCCTATTTACTCTAAAGAATGCGTTGATGGTATCTCGAATAATAAAAAGGGTACTGACGGCTTTCCCTCTCGATATAGGGCCGGCTAGTTGCGGAATAAAAGCTTGCGATCTCAGCTGAATATAGCTCTTCGTAAACGGTATACCTCCCCTCTAATTAGTAGGACGGCTGTCTTAAGGCTTGTATTGAGTAACTTTAGGGTGGCCGGTTTGTGTTTTTAATATCTCTTGAATCTTAGCATTATTAAAGCTAATATAGAGAGCAAGACTGTCACGGCCCGGGATTGGGACCAGGCGGTCACAACCGGCAGAACCATAACATACCCACTTTTTCCTTCCTATTACATAAGGAGCGCGCCACCATAGATCGCACCTACGATCCTAGATCGTCACGATCCTAGATCGTCATAATCCTACGCGCCTCACAACCCCACACAAACACTATAGTATATAACTATATTCATTCAACATATTAGACGAGAGCCTTAAGCTCTTTAGCTATTAACATACTTAGTTATATTGAATTAACTATTCTACTATTACTAGACCGTAACCTATATTGCTTACTACAACATCCTAATCCACTTGATTATATACCCTATGTCCGGACCTACCCTATACACTACTAGGATAGACCTAACTATTATACATTAATAGCTCTTATTTAGTATATTACTATATTAACCTAAGCAATACCTACTATTAGATATGTTTATACTATGCCCTACTACTAATTCAGCCGCTAGAGGAAACCTACCACTAGCGTATACTATACCCCTAAGCGCGGCTAAGATAGTTACTAAGATAGTATAGCTTTATATTCTTATTAATAGACTATAGGAGTAGGTATATAGTATATCTACTATCTTAGCTACCTTATCTATAGTAGAGCGGTTTAGAGAAGTTAAGGACTTAGGGGAAAGTATTAAGCCCCCTCTCCCTAAGCTATTTAATAGAGAATTAAAGGATATTATGCCCTTCCTTACTAGGATAAAGGTATACTTTTAATTCTTCTTAATAAAACTTACTATAAGAGAAATATAGACTTTATTCGCTAGTAGATATCTTAAAGGAAATGCTATAATATAGTTTAAACTAATTATATAAGATTTCCTTAAGAATAAAGAAAATATATATAATTAAGATACTATAAATATCTTCTTAGAATAGGATAATTTTAAAATAGTACTTAAAGATAACTTTAGAATAGTTAATAAGGAATAGTAGGTAGTTACTAATATCTATAAAATTAAATAAACTTAATCTACTATTGCTTATACTATTATATTTAGATAAATCTCTTTATACTTTAAATAGGATAATAATATCCTTATAGAAATCTTCTATAAAGGACTTAAGGAGGAAGTTAAGGATAAGCTATATAAAGCTAACTAACCTAATACCCTTATAGACTTTATTACTATAGCTATAAAAATTAATAAACAATAGTACAAAAGATATAAAGAGAAAGCAGCTATAAAGGGAAAGGGTAAGGATACCCCTTATAATCCCTATTACCTAGATAATTATAATAACTACTATAACTCTTATAATAAAGGAGGAAAAGGGAAAAACACCTTCTATAGAACTTAGTCCAGCCTTATAGAACTTAGAGCTATATAATAAGATTACTTATAAGTAAAGTATTAGAACTATAGAAAGCTTAGACATTTCAAAAGTAAGTATTAGAAACCTAAAACTAGATAAAAGCATAAACCTATACCTAAAGGTAAGAATATATAATCTACTAACTACTAGTATAATACCCTATAGACTACTATCTATATGAAAATAGTAGCTATAATTAGAGGAGCCTATAAGATAATAGGTACTAGTAGCTATACTATTAGACCCCTACTTAGTACTTAATAATATAAGATTATAGAAGATAGTGTCTATATAGAGAAACCTTAGTATAGTATATAAGATAACTACTAGCGGGATAAGGGTATAATAAGGGGAATATTTAGACCTTAGAAGCTAGTCTTAGAAGGAAGACCTTAGGAGGATATTATTAGTAAGACTATTGTGATAACTAGGAAGGGAGAGCCCTATAGATAACCTATAGTTAAAGTAGAAATCCTAGATTAATAACCTTAACTAGAAACCCCAGGACTTTAAAATAAAGAACTAGGTATATAACTCTCTCTACAATAGGAAGAAGATAACCACATCTAACGCTAGTTCTATATATAATAAACAAACATTCCTAGCCTTAATGTAGGATACGAAGCTAGATAAGCGCGATAGCTCGGACTGCCTATCGGAAACAATAATATTCAGGCACCTAAGGAAGGATACCTAAGCAATAACTATAATAGCTATAAGATAACTAGCATTAATAATATATTGTTAGAAGATAAAGCAGAAGAATAAGAAACATAATAGAAACAAGCTATTATACTAACTATTGAGAAACCATAGTGGAAAATGCATATATATAATGAAAACAGTATACTAATCTAGAAGATAGAAGAGGAGATATACTAATAACTTACTTACGAACAGGAGGATACTTACGAAGGCGAGCTAGTATATATTAAAGCTAAACTAAGAAGGATAGCTAGGATCGATCCTATTACCCTATAACTCGAAATTAGCGATAACCTAAGACTATACTATATAGCACTATAATATAACGAACTATTATAGATATCTTATTACTACCACTACTATAAAAGCTATAAAGGTAAGAAAGCTAAGAATAATTATTATCTTACTAAGATCCCTAGGCTAGTCCTTAATAACCCTTACTTAGAATAGGAAACATAAGACTATATCTTAATTAAACCAATACTATAGTACTATACTATACGACTAAAGGTATAGGATAAATACTACCCTAAGTTATATATAAAAGGACTATTAGACCTAAAGAACTATACGCACTAGGAATATAAGGTATATATTTAGGCTAAGGTTAAAGAATAGTATAATGCTAGGGATAGCACGCATAATAAGAACATAAAAAACGAGTAACGCTACCTATAGAAGAGCGATAGGTAAGCGATATAAGGGAGGATAAGTAATCCCTATGAAAAGCTCTATATACAATAAAATTAGTAATAAAATAAATAACACTCGAGCTATAAGTATAAGTTAGGGATGAATAGCTTACTATATTAGTAGATAGTAGAGCTAAAACCTTATATATTAACCCTAGAGTGGTTAATAGGTTAAAGCTACTATAGAAAGATAAATTAGACCTATATATAGTATATAATCTTAAAGGAGATATATTTTCTTATAATTAAGGATAGGTAATGCGATAAATTGATTACTTAAAGGTTCTTATTAATAGATAAAACTAAGGTATTACCCTTAATATTCTACTAATATCTTAATATAATATTATTTTAGGGTATCTATAGCTAAAAAAATTCAATCTATATATT
>JAZAVJ010000522.1:0-14510 GCA_037954315.1 Neonectria punicea | reverse complement strand
ATAGATTTCCTAATATATCCTTTCCTTAATATATTATTAAGGTATTCCTTAAGTATATAAAGTTATATTTTATTAAGGTTAAAGATCTTATAGAATATAGGTAATATTCTATCTTTTAAGATAATTTTATAACTCTATTTATTAACTTAAGGTAGACCTATCTTAAGTTCTTCTATAAAGAGTTATTAGTAGATATAGTACTTAAGTAGAATGTTCTTAAGCTATTCTTCTTTAAGTAATTTCTCTTATTCCTTAAGGTCTTTATTTATCTATATAAACTATTATTATAAGCATCTAATTATATATTTAAGCTATATTTTCTTACCTTTTTAGTGCTTATATTATATTTCCTTTAGGAGTACTAAGGTATCTATTATATCCTTAGGTATATTCTTACTCTTTATTTCTTTAGGAGTTAAGGTTTAAGATCTCTTTCTATCTATTAAGTTATTTTTACTATTATTATAGAGTACTTTATTAAGGTTAACTAGTACTTAGCTAGTTCTCTAGTTAATATATAGGTTAAATTTCTTTAGCTATAAGTACCCTAAAATAATATTATATTAGGATATTAATAGAATATTAAGGGTAATACTTTAATTTTATTTATTAATAAGAACCTTTAAGTAATTAATTTATTATATTACCTATCCTTAATTATAAGAAAATATATCTCCTTCGAGATTATATACTATATATAGGTTTAATTTATCTTTCTATAGTAGCTTTAACCTATTAACTACTCTAGGGTTAATATATAAGGTTTTAGCTCTACTATCTACTAATATAGTAAGCTATTCATCCCTAACTCATACTTATAGCTTAAGTATTATTTATTTCATTACTAATTTCATTATATATAAAGCTTTTCGTAGGGGTTGCTTATCCTCCTTTATATCGCTTGCCTATTGCTTGTTTATAGGTAGTATTACTCGTTTTTTATATTCTCATTGTATATACTATCCTTAGCATTATGCTATTCTTTAACCTTAGCCTAGATATATACTCTATATTCCTAGTATATATAATTCTTTAGGTTTAATAGTCCTTCTATATATAACCTAGGGTAGTATTTATTCTATACCTCTAGTCGTATAGTATAGTACTATAGTGTTAGTTCGACTAAAACGTAATCTTATATCTCCTGTTTTAAGTAGGGGTTATTAAGGACTAGCCTAGGGATCTTAGTAGGATAATAGTTATTCTTAGCTTTCTCACCTTTATAAGTTTTATAGTAGTAATAGTAATAAGATATCTATAATAGTTCGCTATATTATAGTGCTATATAGTATAGTCTCGGGTTATCGCTAATTTTAAGTTATGGGATAATAGGATCGATCCTAGCTATCCTTCTTAGTTTAGCTCTAATGTATACTAGCTTACCTTCGTAAGTATCCTCCTATTTATAAGTAAGTTATTAGTATATCTCTTCTTCTATCTTCTAGACTAGTATACTGTTTTTATTATATATATGCGTTTTTTACTATAGTTTTTCGATAGTTAGTATAATGGCTTATTCCTATTGTATCTCTTATTTTTCTACCTTGTCTTCTAACGATGTATTATCGATGCTAGTTGCCCTATAGCTATTATAGCTATCGTTTAGGTATCCTTCTTTAGGTACCCGAATGTTATTATTTCTAATAGGTAGCCCGAGCTATTATGCTCGTCTAGCTTTATATCCTATATTAAGGCTAGGAATGTTTGCTCGTTGTGTGTAGAACTAGCGTTAGATATGGTTATCTTCTTTCTATTGTAGAGAAAGTTATGCGCTTAGTTCTTCGTTCTAAAGTCCCGGGGTTTCTAGTTAAGGTTATCGATCTAGGATTTCTACTTTAACTATAGGTTGTCTATAGGGTTCTCCCTTCTTAATTATTATAACAATCTTACTAGTAATGTCTTCCTAAGGTCTTCCTTCTAGGACTAGCTTCTAAGGTCTAAATATTCCCCTTATTATACCCTTATCCTACTAGTAGTTATCTTATATACTATACTAAGGTTTCTCTATATAGATACTATCTTTTATAATCTTATATTATTAAGTACTAGGTAAAGGTTTAATAGTAAGGTTACTAGTACTTATCGTCTTATAGGCTCCTTTAGTTATAGCTACTATTTTTATATAGATAGTAGTCTATAAAGTATCGTATTAATAGTTAGTAGATTAGACATTCTTACCTTTAGGTACTAATCTATACTTTTATCTAGTTTTAGGTTTTTAATACTTATTTTCAAAATATCTAAACCTTCTATAATTCTAATACTTTACTTATAAGTAGTCTTATTATATAGCTCTAAGTTCTATAGGGCTAAACTAAGTTCTATAAGAAGTATTCTTCCCTTTTCCTCTTTTATTATAAGAGTTATAACGATTATTATAATTATCTAGGTAATAAGGGTTATAGGGGGTATCCCTACCCTTTCCCTTAGTAGCTGCTTTCTCCTTATATCTTTTATACTATTGTTTATTAATTTTTATAGCTATAGTAATAAAGTCTATAAGGGTATTAAGTTAATTAGCTTTATATAGCTTATCCTTAACTTCCTCCTTAAGTCCTTTATAGAAGATTTCTATAAGGATATTATTATTCTATTTAAGGTATAAAGAGATTTATCTAAATATAATAGCATAAGTAGTAATAAACTAAGTTTATTTAATTTTATAGATATTAATAATTACCTACCGTTCTTTATTAACTATTCTAAAGTTATCTTTAAGTACTATTTCGAAATTATCCTACTTTAAGAAGATGTTTATAGTATTTTAATTATATATATTTTCTTTATTCTTAAGGAAATCTTATATAATTAGTTTAAACTATATTATAGTATTTCCTTTAAGGTATTTACTAGTAAATAGGGCCTATATCTCTCTTACTATAAGCTTTATTAGGAAGAATTAAAAGTATGCTTTTAGCCTAGTAAGAAAGGGCATAATATCCTTCGATTCTCTATTAAATAGCTTAGGAAGAAAGGGTTTAATACTTTCCTCTAGATCCTTAGCTTCTCTAGACCGCTCTACTATAAGTAAGGTAGTTAAGGTAGTAGATACGCTATATACCTACTCCTATAATCTATTAATAAGGGTACGGAGCTACACTATCTTAACAACCATCTTAGCCGCGCTTAGGGGCATAGTATATACTAATAGTAGGTTTCCTCTAGCAGCCGAATTAGTAATAGGGTATAGTATAGATATATCTAATAATAAGTATTACTTAGGTTAATATAGTAATACACTAAATAAGAGCTATTAATATATAATAGTTAGGTCTATCCTAAATGTATAGGGTAGGTCTAAATATAGGGTATATAATTAAGTGGATTAAGATATTATAGTAAGTAATATAGGTTATAGTCTAGTAATAGTAGAATAGTTAATTCAATATAACTAAGTATATTAATAGCTAAAGAGCATAAGGCTTTAGTCTAATATACTGAATGAATATAGTTATATACTTGGGTGTTTATGTAGGATTATGAGGCGTGTAGGATCGTAGCGATCCGGGATCATAACGATCCAGGATCGTAGGCACGATCCGTGGTGGCGCGCTCCTTGCGTGATAGGAAGGAAAAAGTGGGTACGTCATGGTTCTGCCGGTTGTGACCGCCTAGTCCCAACCCGGGCCGTGACACGTGACGATCCAGGATCGTGGGCACGATCCGTGGTGGCGCGCTCCTTGCGTGATAGGAAGGAAAAAGTGGGTACGTTATAGTTCTGCCGGTTGTGACCGCCTGGTCCCAACCCGGGCCGTGACACTACTTTAATGCGGATTAGGTTATACGCTCCTTTAAGATCTAGTACTATAAATACCCTTTTCCTATAGAGCCTATCTTTAAGCTCTATAATTAGAGATAATAGGGTTCAATCTTTAAGGGTAATAACGTTTAACTATCTATAATCTATAATAAGCCTAAGTTTTCTATTTTTCTTAAGAATAAATATAATTAGATAGCCTATAGAAGACTTAGATTCCCTTATATATCCTTTCTATAGCATTTTATTAAGATATTCTTTAAGTGTGTATAATTATATTTCGTTAAGGTTAAAAATCTTATAGAATATAAGTAATATTCCATCTTTTAAAATAATTTCATAAGTCTATTTATTAAATTAGGGTAGACCTATCTTAAGTTCTTCCCTAAAGAGCTTTTTATAAATATAATACTCTAATAGTATATTCTTAAGGCATTCTTCCTTAGGTATTTTTTTATGTTCCTTAAGGTCTTTATTTATTTATATAAACTATTATCTAATGCGTCTAATTATTCTTTAGATGCGTTGCTATTTTATTTGTTTTCGTTTGTATTATATTCCCTTTAGGATTGGTAAGGGTTTCCTTTCCTTATCCTTTCCTTTGCTATTAGTACTATTATTAGTTAAAGTTTGAGATCTCTCTTCTAAGTTATTCTTATTATCGCTAGAGAGGATATTATCGAAGTTAATATGAACCTAGCTAGTTTTCTAGTTAATATTAGGGTTGAATTCCTTTAGCTATAGATACCCTAGAATAATATTATAATATAATATAGGTATAATATTAAGGGTAATACCTTAGTTCCTTCTATTAATAAAAACCTTTAAGTAATTAATTTATTAAGTTATCTATCCATTATTATATATAAATATATCGCCTTTAAGATTGTGTACTATATATAGGTTGTCTTTATTCTTCTATAGTAGCTCCAGCCTATTAACTACGCTAGGGTTAATATATAAGGCTTTGGCTCTGCTATCTATTAGTGCGGTGAGCTATTCGTCCCTAACTCGCACTTATAGCTTAAGTATCGTTCGTTTCGTTACTAATTCTATTATGAATAGAGCCTTTTTTAGAGGTGGTTCTTTCTCCTATCTATCGCTTGCCTATTGCTCTTCTATAGGTAGCGTTTATTATTTTTTATGAATCCTTTATAGTCTTTCTTAAGGTGTTCTTTAGGTGACTTTTCGTACTTTATAATGCTAGATATTATTTCTATATATTAATAAATGTATCTATACTATACTTAGTCTTTAGCGTTCATGCTAGTTTAGTTATTAAAATTGAATCCTTTATTTCTTATCTATATAAGTTAATTATACGTTTCCCATTTTTCCTTATGGTATTCGGAGTATGCACTATTACTATAGGTAAGGGTATAGGTAGCTATATACTTAGTTATTTAGGCATTGTATTATTCCTATACCTTTACTTTAAGGTATACTTAGCATTCCTTAAATATATAGTATTTTAGGTCCTATAGTCCTACTAGGCATTCTTTAGGATAGTATTTATTATATACTTTAAGTCTTACTACCTTATATTATAGTAGGATTTTGATTATAATATAGTTATATATTTCCTATTCTATATAGGGATTATTAATAATTAATCCTTCTACCTTAGTAGGATAATAGTTATTCTCTACTTTATTACTTTTATATATCTTATAGTAGTAATAGTAATATAATATCTATAAGAGATAATTATATCTTAATATAGAGAAGTATAATTATTTATTATTACCTTCTCTTAGTATTAGAGTGATTAGGTCGCGAAAGGCTATTCCTCTAGGGATAGCTTAGATATATACTAGTTCTTTATTATACGCTTCCTTACGTTCGTATTTAAACTAAAGGTATATATCCTCCTTTATGTCCTATATAGCTTCACTATGTTCTTTATAGGTATATATCTTCCACTATAGTCTATCAATTAAAGGCAGAATAGCCTATTCGATCGAGGGTATAATAGCTTACTACTATTGTGTTTCTTAGTCGTTATCCGCTTCTCCTTCCTCTAACAATATGTTATCAACACTAGAGGCTATTTCGTAGCTAGTATAGTCGTTGCTTAGGTATTCGTCGGTAGGGGCTCGGATGTCGCTATTTCTAAGAGGAAGACCTAGCTATCGTGCTTATCTTGCCTTGCGTCCTGTGGATACGAAGGGTTCGTTATTCGTGCCCTAGCGATCCCGTCCCTAGATATATTCGCGCAGTTGTCCTAGTTGTTCTCTTAATAGGGAGCTTCCTAACTCTAGAAGGGTACTGTTCGTCTAACTTGCGTAGTGATCGTAATCTAGTATTGGTTATGCGTTAGGGATCTTAACGGATGGTTACTAGTACGCATCCTGTTTTTCTAGGACTAATACGAAAGGTGGTGACTGTCGCTTAGCACCTTTTCGCATTATAGTAATAGCTCTACCTATTATATTTCCCTAGGCCTAGCCCTTAGGGACTAGGGTTTAGTAGCGAAATATATCCTTCGTTTTACCCTTCTAAGTGTACTTAACGTTAGGGGTTCCCTCTTTCCCTTCTTCTATATAGGTATATTTATATATTTTAGCTTCTTCCTTATTAAAGTATAGCTTATCGCTTAGAAGGTATAATATATTAAGAGTTACTTTAGTATTATCGTAGCTATATCTAGCTATAGTAATTACCTTACTATAGGTAGCTATTTATATAGTTTTGTGCTAATAGCTAGTGAACTAAATGTACTTACCTTTAGGTATAGGCTTATACTTTTAGTTAGTCTTAGGTTTTTAATACTTACTTTTAAAATATCCTATTCCTTTATAATTCTAGTATTTTACCTTAAAGTAATCCTATTATATAGCTCTAAGTTCTATAAGGCTAGACTAAGCTTTATAGAAAGTATTCTTTCCTCCTTTATTATAAGAGTTATAATAGTTATTATAATTATTACTTTTATCTAGATAGTAAGGGTTATAGGTTATTTCCCTACCTTTTCCCTTAGTAGCTACTCTCTCTTTATATCTTTTATACTATTATTTATTAATCTTTATAGCTATAGTAATAAAGTCTATAAGAGTATTAGGTTAGTTAGCTTTATATAGCTTATCCTTAACTTCCTCCTTAAGTCCTTTATAAAAGATTTTTATAAGGATATTATTATCCTATTTAAAGCATAAATAGATTTATCTAAATATAATAGTATAAGTAATAGTAAATTAAGTTTATTTTACCTTATAGATATTAGTAGCTACTTACTATTCCTTATTAACTATTCTAAAGGTATCTTTAAGTACTATTTTAAAGTTATCCTATTCTAAGAAGATGTTTATAGTATCTTAATTGTATATATCTTTCTTACTTTTAAGGAAATCCTATACGATAGGTTCGAACCATACTATAGCATTCCCCTTAAGTTATCTATTAGTAAATAGAGCTTATACTTTACCTAATACAAGTTTAGTTAGAAAGAATCAAAAGTATACCTTTATCTTAGTAAGGAAAGGTATAATATCCTTTAATTCTCTATTAAATAGTATCGGGAGGGGTAGCTTAATACTCTCCCCTAGGTCCCTAGCTTCTCTAGGTTACTCTACCCTAGATACGGTAGTTAAGGTAGTAGGCATACTACATACCTAATCCTATAATCTATTAATAAGAGTACGAAGCTATACTATCTTAGTAATTATTTCAGCTACGCTCAGGGGCGTAGTGTACGCTAGTGGTGGGTTTCCTCTAGCGGCCGAATTAGCGATAGTAGGGCGTAGTATAGATATATTTAATAGTAGGTATTGCTTAGGTTAACATAGTAATATACTAAATAAGAGCTATTAATATATAATAGTTAGGTCTAACCTAAAAGTATAGGGTAGATCTAAGGTATATAGTTTAATAATTAAGTAGATTAGGATATTATAGTAAGTAATATAGGTTATAATAGTAATATATAATAGTAAGTTATTATATAACTAAATAATACTAATAGCTAAAGAGCTTAAGGCTCTTATCTAATATACTAAGTAAATATATTTATATACTATAGTAATTTGTATAGGATTGTAAGGCGCGTAAGATTATAATAATCTAGGATCGTAATAATCTAGGATCGTAGGTGCGATCTATAGTAGCGCGCTCCTTATATAATAGGAAGGAAAAAGTGAGTATATTATAGTTCTGCTAGTTATAACCGCCTAGTCTCAACCCGGCCCGTGATAATTCGCTAGTCGAGAGAATTCGCTAGTCGAGAGAATTCGCTAGTCGGGCGTTGGCTCCCTTCTTAATAAGAAGCCTAGCTATAGCTTTATGACCCCTCTCTAAGGCCCGGTAGAGTAGTGTTTAGCTATCCTTATCGCTTGCATTAACGTTAGCTCCCTTCTTAATGAGAAGCCTAGCTATAGCTTTATAACCCCTCTCTAAGGCCCGTGAGAGTAATATTCGGCTATGCTTATCGCTTGCATTAACGTTAGCTCCCTTCTCAATAAGAAGCCTAGCTATAGCTTTATAACCCCTCTCTAAGGCCCGGTAGAGTAGTGTTTTACTATGCTTATTGCTTATATTAATATCGGCTCCCTTCTCGATAAGAAGCCTAGCCATAGCTTCATGACCCCTCTCTAAGGCCTGGGAGAGTAGCTATTAGCTCCCCTTATCTGCGTTTGTAATAGTCATTCTATCCTAGAGAAGCAGCTCGATAATGCCTATTTAGCTATTCTAAGTAGCCTAAGATAGCAGGGTTCGATCTTTATATTCTATAAAGTCTTTCCTATATATTAGGCTATCTATAATATCTACCCTATTATAAATGCTAGAAGATAGATCTAGGAGAGTAGTAACTATATATTTATAACTATTAGCTAAAGTAGTAAATAATAGATACCTATATCTCTCCCTTAGAATATAAGTATATAGTTAGTTCTTAGGCTATATATAGATAAGCTCTATAAATCCCTTATTTATAAGAATATAGAGAAGACTTATATTAAGAGTATATTAGCAAGCCTTATACCTTTTAAACTGATTAATAATAGTAATCTAATTAGGAGCGGAGAACTTAGTTAAAAATTCATTCTAAGGAATCGTACTTACTATAGTATTAGTATAATAGAATATATAATAACTAGTATACTCTAAAAATATAAATTACTTTAAGATTTCCCCTTCCTTATTAAAATTTACTATAGAAATATATATTAAGTAATTATCTATATAAGCACTATAGTATTACTTAAGCCTTTTATAACTTAGAATCTCCTAATTAAATTTAAGATTAGGCTAAAGCTTATAAAGACTCTTATCTTTAATAAGGAAGTCTTAGATAGACTTATAAATAAATTAAACTATTAGCTACTACTTAGATTTTATAATCTCTACTAACTCTTTTAAGGAGCTAATAATATATCTCTTAATATAGCTATTAGTATCTAGGCTAGTAATAGTTAGAATACCTAAATCGGCTAGGTCCTTAAGTAATAGCCTAGACTAAAGAGTATAGTAAAATTCTTCCGGTTATAGAGGCTGCTTTAAGTAGAGGATCTAGAGAATATAGAGTAGTAAATATTCTATAT
This sequence comes from Neonectria punicea, assembly GCA_037954315.1. NCBI lineage: Eukaryota > Fungi > Ascomycota > Sordariomycetes > Hypocreales > Nectriaceae > Neonectria > Neonectria punicea. The sequence continues at coordinate 5,216 of JAZAVJ010000522.1, read as the reverse complement.
TCTTATTATCGCGCCTTAGGATATCCTTAAATAGTTCACTTAAGTAGCTAGGGATTTCTATTAGTCTCTTCTATAGAGCTAGTTTACCTTATTAATATTCCTTATTAAGAATTTTAATAATAAGGATAACCTATAGAAAAACACTAGTAGCCTTCTTAATAAGCTAGGGTTATAACTCTTTAATAAGTATAGGGTTATTAATTCGGAGGTAGCTTCTAATATAGCTTTCTAAATCTTTAGTATAGCCTTGCTAATCTTCTAGTATTAGCTAGATCCCTTATTATAACTTAATATAGGGATAATATTAACTAGAGAAGTAGATTTAAAGTAGGGTGCTCTTTATATAATGCTCTACTAGCTCCTTAAAGTATTAAACTATATCTATAACTTATTACTTATTATACTTATTAAGAGTATTAATAAAATAAGTAAATAAGCGCTAATTAAGAGTGGAAACTGTATTATAAAAAAGGTCCTTAAGAATACTTATAGAAGGGTAGCTATCCTAATTATAGGGAGTAAGATCTAGATTATCTAAAACTACTTAGAGATTAGGGTACTACTTAAGTAGTTAGTATAATAATAATTAATATATACTTAAGATAGACTTTTCTAAGTAATTACCTTAAGTATTAAAGAAAAAAGAAATAGTAATAATATGCTAAGGGTAGTCTTTCTTCTTTATGCTTAAGTATATAAACTTTATAATAGTTAACTTACTAGTACCTAGCTTACTACTAATCTATAAAAAGCTATAATACTACTCTAAACTCCTAGGATTAAGCTATACTTAATAGTTATAATAGTTAAAGAACTATCTATAGGTTTTAAAGTAAGGGAGGTTAATTATTAATTTATTAGTATTAATTTAATCGAACCTAAGAGAATCTAATAAGCGCTGCTAATAATTATTTAATAAGTCTTAATCTATATGCCTAATATTAGTTATAGTAGCCGAAGCTTAACATAACTAAAATAACTTATAAGAATTAGGTATATAGGTAGCCTTTACCTATATTTTAGCTATAGGAAGTGCGGATAGTAGCTCTCTTATATATATAGTAATAGTTATAACTATATACCTCTACTATTCTTTATTTTTATAAGAATCTAAGTAATTATATATTCTATAAATTAGGAGATAAAGTAGAATATCCATTAGGCTAGTAGCCTCTATTTTAAAATATAGGATATCTAGTTATTAAGCAGTATTATCCTAAGCAGTACTACTTCTTATAACTTAGTTCCCTAAGGTAATAGTACTATAATATATCTATAGATTATCTAACCTCTATAGTCTTTATAAAACTAGCTCTAACTTATTATACCTATTATAGCTAGGCATTAAAGATATATAGTTATATAAGGTATAGAAGAAGTAATCCGGTATGCTTAGTTAACTATACCTAGGCAATCCCCTAAATTTCTCCTATAGAATAGATAGGATTCGACTAGGCTCCTACTTATATATTAAGCGTAAAGTGAATATAAGTATGCTAACCTAGTTTTAAAGAATCCTTAGAATTGCTATCTACTAGATCTATCTATCCTTAACGATCTTCCCTAGATTATATTACATTACTCTCATTCCTATAATAATATCGCCTAAATATATATTAGCTATAATTAGTACTCTACCTTTAATTCCTACTATTAAACCTAGGTAAATTAATAGAACGGTCTAGATTAAATATATTAATATATTTACTATATTATTTATTCTATACTAAGCTATTAGTAAGTATATAATAATAATATTATATTTCCTAATACTACTAAGTATATAGGTATTACTATTATTTATATATTAAGGTAAGTCTTTATAAATCTTATTTAGTATAGTATAGGCTATTACTATCTCTATATATAAGATATAAATCTAGGTAATAGTATAATTATTATATAAAGGTAAAGCGTTTTATAGCTTATAAATAGTATTATCTAGGTTATTAGGCAAAATCCTCTATCGCTTTATAGGGTAAGAGGAGCCTATCTTAGCATAGTTATCGTGCTAGCGTCGTTTTCTATCTATCCTATCCTAGAAGCTACCTAGTAGGTAATGGTTCGTAGATGCGTATAATAACCGTTAGTAGAGACATATACCATAGATAGACAAAAGGGAAGGCGTTTGGTAGAAGGTAATTATCGTGAAGTGTTTTGCGGCCGATTCGTGTTTCGAGACGGGTAGATCGAGGAGGCACGAGGCAGATTGAGCAAACATCAGGCTGCGGTGAATCAGGCTACGGTGAATGGTGGCGCTGCTACGCGAGCACTGCCACCACTAATAAGGCGAAAAAGAAAGCCCGTCAGACTGTGATAGGAGGTTTACAGCAGCTTAACTGCCAACGGCCCTCCCATTAGAGGCGGATGGGGCCGAGCTAGACGCCAAGCCGTCCCGCATACCGAATCCCTATCATTTGTTTCTTTCCTGCCGCTCAACCTCACTGCCTCCGCCGCACGCGCGGGCTTCATTCTGACTTGCGCACCAGCGTGGGCCTGCGACCAGGCGGGGGCGGGTCTGCTTCAAGAATGGTTACATTGAAAGGGCGCATGGCCCACTGCGAACTATATAGTGACTGGGTTGGCACGGGGCTGCAACTTTCGCGCACAGGATAGACACAGGATCGAGTGTGGACGTGTCGGAGCAGGGGGCGTCACACCCATCGCGTTTTCCGCAGCCTCAGTGGAACATGTCAACATCGTTCTTAAGGAGGCCAGCTAACAGCAGCAGAAACATATACACGAGCGACGACGTGGGATGTACATTGCATGGAACTAGTCACAGACATACCCTTCGCAGTGATATACTCCGCTAGGTTCTCGGTCCGATCCGCTACGTGTGTGTCGGACCTGAAAGCCATCTTGGGATTGAAGGATGACGAACATCACTGCACAACCCCGATCAGTATCTGCGACGGCCTCAACTGGCACGCCCCAAATAATCTCTTCAGGCAGTGCCAATGCGGCAAAATGACCGGAAACAAAGTCAAGCACTCCGACGTTGCTCAGGTTCTAGCTCCGCGGCGGGCGGCTTTCACAAGCGCGCCGAAGATGGGAGGCTGCTGGGGGGGAGACTGACTAGGCTTACATAATCTTAAGTGGGTCTTATCGATGCCCTCTGTCGAACGGTTCGGTAGAGGGCATGAGAAGAGGCCATCACGTTCCTGCACTAGACAGACCGTAAATACGCTAACGCAGGAACAGTTGCAGGAATCTAAGTACAAGAGAAAGTTTAAGCTACCACAAGCAGTTTATGTTAGAAAAAGCAGGCTTCTTGCTCCGAGTTAGGCCACGTGTACTTTGGAAGAACCTTCCAGAAGATCGGCATCCCGTAACCTCCCCCCCACCCCCGCCTTGGAATGTCTCAGTCGCACATATCATACGATTCGTGATGACGTCAGAGGCCCCACCAACCCCGGTATTGCATGAACTTGACGTTCTGCTCAATGACCTGGAACGAATGGTCTCTCGCACAAATAATGCTGACCCACGCATTCGTGATATTTTTATCAAACTACGAGAAGTAGCGGCCGCAGCCGCACTTGCTACGCCATCGCGGACGCCATCGTCGACACCATCGCCATCGCCTGCGACGCACCCTGCAGATGACACACGAGGCGAGTCGTTAAACAAGGATGACGGGGGTTGCGAAACCACCGGGAACGGATTAGCCTTGCCGCTTGGTGGCCGGACAAGTTCGCCAGCTCCCCTAGAGCAAGAAGATGCCAAGCGTCAATCGCAGTGCAGCAATTGGGCTCCATCAAAGCATCAGCGTCTCGAAAGTAGTGATCAAACTCCATCTCCTGTCGATAGCGCATTGGACACAGATATTGATTCTACTGACCCTGTTTGTAATTCTGCTGCAACTTCCGTTACGTCCGATGACGAGGCTGAAACTGTATTACTGAAGCCTAAGCGCGGAAAATCTGTGCCAGATTTCGGAGAAGAGAGATTCGCTAAACTGAGCGTGTTCACTAGGACCCGATTGCAACCTGACATGCCGATTATTCTACGAAAGACGTGGCTTTTATTCCGATCACTGGATAACACTATATCAGAGAAGCCTCAAATTGGCGAATCAGATTCATTGGTAAAGCAGCTGTGCTCACAACTTGTGGAGCATGAACAACAAATGTGTGGCTACAAAGCCCAAGAACTGTTGGCTACCATGATAGGACAGCAACATCTTTGCGGGATTTGCGTGCGGGGAGGCCTCAGCAGCTGAAAGGGACCCCTGTAGCCAGGCGCGGCTTGTGAGGCCAATAGAATTGCTGAGTATTGGGGTGTGCAGCTGCGCCAGGTCAATCGCAGGGCTCTGCCGTGTTGGAAGTGGAAGTGCAGGGCAAAACAGGTGAGGAGAGAGCCATCCACAAGACGAGGTTGTGCCAAAGAAGAGCACTAGTTACTTATCGACTTCCTCTTATCAGTATTGTCTCCCCAGCCATTCGATAACCAGCATAGCGGCCGCCAGTAGCATGGCAGTTGCTAGTCCTAAATGCGGGTTCACCCGTTATCTCGGCGTCGATGTCCGTAATTAGCCGCCTCACCACACCTTTGATGTGGGGCACGGAGCGTTGTGGAAGCGTTGTAGATGCTTTGCTAATTGACACCAGAGTCAAAGATGCTGCTTCTAGATAAGCGAGCCCGGGCAGGACGTTGCCCCGGCGGTGGAGGATTGGGGGCACAGTATCGAACTTTGGCGGATAGGTCGATGATGGCGATGACACTTGCGGCGAGTCCTACCGCCTCGGCCATGGCAAACGACGATATTTTGACGGTAAGGGAAGCGGTTTCGGGTTGGCTTGCGGATCAACAGCCCGAGACGAGAGACTGTGTGGAGGAGGGAGGGGCTCTGTTAACGGGTACTTCGGTGAATGCCTAACCAGGCTGTGATGTGGCGGAGTCGGGCTTGGATCCCTGCGGAGGAGGCAAACGCGCTTTGTACGTTCCGTAATGCTGGGTCAGGTACGGAAGGCCATAGGGACCGATGTCCCAAAATTATTTTTTGAGCACTTTTTCTTACTATATTAACCCTAACCATACACCCTAAGTCCTTTTAGTAGTATACAATCTTATATATTATATTAAGGTGAAATACTTTATAATAGGGGAGGAACTATTAAGCCTTAATACTATAGGGTTTAAGTATAGCTATATATAATTATATATAGTTATATTCTATATTCTATATTACTTTTATTATAGATATATTTTTA
>JAZAVJ010000521.1:0-14511 GCA_037954315.1 Neonectria punicea | reverse complement strand
CATTAAAGGCTTAATAGTTTAAGATTTATACTTTAATTAATATATACTTATAGTTTATTATATAGTTCTATATAGGGATATTATCTAGTATATTATAAAGTATTATTAAATAGTATCTTAATATCCTCTCTTAATAAGAGACTATACTAAATATTATCTAGTCTAATTATAATAAGGAGATAATTCTTATAGCTAGAGTATATTATTACCTTTTAAAAATATATATTTATATATAAGATAATTTAATCTAAAATATATACTTTAATAATTACTAAATCTATAGTAAAAGTATATATAATAAGAAGATTAAGAATTAGTAGCTTTAACTAAGTAAAGGTAAGGCTAAGTTCTAATAAGTATATAACTATATTACTCTATTTACTTATATATTAACTTAATATTAAGATTACTTTAGTAAGATTACTATAGCTAGCTAATTCTTAAATAACTCTTTATCTAACTATATTATAATACTTTACCTTTTTATACTAATTATATAAGAAAAGCTTACTAACTTTATATATACTTAGAATATATACTATATTTATAAATAGTATAATAAGCTATATATTATACTTAGTATACCTTAAACCTTATACTTCTAGCTAAAGGTAAAAAAAGTAAAGAGCTTTATAGAGATTATTCCTAAAGACTAATTATAAACTCTTTAGGATATCTTTAAAAAAAACTATATTAATCTTAATACTTACTTATTAGCTAATATAATTAATATATACTATAGTATTCTTACTAGCTATAATAATCTACTTATTAATATAGTTATATAATTAAAATATTTAGTATACTTATTCTTATAGGCCTATTTAAAGGATTATATTAAAAGTAGCTTATAACTAATAATTATACTTTTAAATATACCTATAAAAGGGATTAATTATATATATAATTATCTAACTATATATAATATTAATACTATATTAATTTTATTAAAGGTTAATAATAAAGGGATTATTAACTATAAGGGTATTAATAATTAGCTATTTAATTAAGTATATTACTATTTATTATAATTTAGAGTCTAATTAATCTCTTTTCTTATTTTACCTCTTATTAAATTAAACTAAAAGCTCTCTCTTTATAACTAAATCTACCTAACTTTCTAGCTATTTATTATTATTACTTATAGCTATATTATTTAATATAGTCCTAAAGTTAGTAATATTATTACTACTATTATTAAAGGGCTATACCTTAATCTTATCTTAATCCCCTTTCTTAATCTCTATCTTAACCTTTATTTTAACCTTAGCCTTAATCTCCTTACTTAAAGATATATACTTATACTTAACCTTATAGAAGGTTAGATACTTAATAAGAATATTAAACTTAATATTAATAAGTATACTATTAATAGCTTACTTATAGCTATAAATAGGCTTTAATAGTATTATAAAGTTTAGATTAAGCTTTATATTATAGCCTAGGTTAAGACTAGGCAGTTATAACTAGCAGAACTATAACGTACCTATTCTTTTCCTATTTCTAATTAGACTAACCTACTATATAGCCCGGTCTAGTCTTAGTGCTATATGGATAACTCTTATTAATAAGACTATAGGTCTTATTAATAAGCTTTACTTAGAGACTACTAAGACTACCTAAACACACCTAGTATATATATATTCATTTAGCACCTTAGATAAGAGCCTTATACTCCTTAGCTATTAACACTTTAATTCATTTTATACTAAGTTACATAATAACTTACTATTGTATATTACTTATATAACCTATATTACTTACTATAACATCCTAATCCACTTAATTATTAAACCACACACCTTAGACCTACCCTATATACCCCTAGGTTAGACCTAACTATTATACTTTAGCTTAATATTAAAGTATTAAAAGTATAATATTACTAATTTATACTTACTACTTAATAGGATCTTAGTAATCCTAAAAAAATCCCTAAGTATCACAGCCTAGGTTGCACCTTATTATATAATAAGCATAGACCACGCACTACCCTATAATTTCCTAGCCAACCATACGTAGATCACGATTCCCATCATAATCTAAGGATAGGCTCACGATTCTAAACTGTAAGCTAACGATAGGATCACTACTATAAACTATAATCTAAGTAATATACTATAAGTATATAACCACATTCATTTAGTACATTAGATAAGAGCCTTAAGCTCTTTAGCTATTAATATACTTAGTTATATTAAATCGACTATTCTACTATTACCAGACTATAACCTACATTACTTACTATAATATCCTAATCCACTTAATTATATACCCTACATCTAGATCTACCCTATACCTCTAGGAAAGACCTATCTATCACATATTAATAGCTCTTATTTAGTATATTACCATATCGACCTAAGCAATACCTACTATTAGACATGTCTATACCACGCCCTACCACTAATCCGGCTACTAGAGGAAACCCACTACTAGCGTATACTACGCCTTTAAGCGCGGCCGAGATAGTTGCCAAGATAGTATAGCTTCGCACTCTTGTTAATAGACTATAAGAATAGGTACATAGTGTATTTACTACCTTAATTACCTTATCTATAGTAGAGCGGTTTAGAGAAGCTAAGGATCTAGGGGAAAGTATTAAACCCCCTCTCCTTAAGCTATTTAATAGAGAGTTAAAGGATATTATACCTTTCCTTACTAGGATAAAAGTATACTTTCGATTTTTCCTAATAAAACTCACTATAGGAGAAATATAGGCTTTATTTACTAGTGGATGTTTTAAAGGAAATGCTATAGTATAGTTCGAACTGATTATATAAGATTTCCTTAAGAATAAAGAAGATATATATAACTAAGATACTATAAATATCTTCTTAGAATAGGATAATTTTAAAATAGTACTTAAAGATAACTTTAAAATAGTTAATAAGGAATAGTAAGTAGCTATTAATATCTATAAAATTAAATAAACTTAGTTTATTATTACTTATACTATTATATTTAGATAAGTCTCTTTATACCTTAAATAGGATAATAATATCCTTATAGAAATCTTTTATAAAGGACTTAAGAAGGAAGTTAAGAATAAGCTATATAAAGCTAATTAACTTAATACCCTTATAGACTTTATTACTATAGCTATAAAAATTAATAAATAATAGTATAAAAGATATAAAGAGAAAGCAGCTACTAAGGGAAAGGGTAAGGATACTCCTTATAACCCCTACTACCTAAATAATTATAATAACTATTATAATTCTTATAATAAAGGAGGAAAAGGAAAAAACACTTCCTATAGAACTTAGTCTAGCCTTATAGAACTTAGAGCTATATAATAGGATTACTTATAAGTAAAATATTAGAACTATAGAAGGATAGGATATTTTAAAAGTAAATATTAGAAACCTAAAACTAGATAAAAGCATAAACTTATACTTAAAGGTAAGAACGTCCGATCTACTAATTACTAGTATAATACCCTATAGACTACTATTTATATGAAAACGGTGGCTATAACTAGAGGAGCCTATAAGATAATAGGCCCTAATAACCTTACTATTAAACCTCTACCTAGTACTTAATAATATAAGACTATAGAAGATAGTATCTATATAGAAAAACCTTAGTATAGTATATAAGATAACTATCAGTAGGATAAGGGTATAATAAGAGGAATATTTAGACCTTAGGAGCTAGTCCTAGAAGGAAGACCTTAGGAGGATATTATTAGTAAGATTATCGTGATGGTTAAGAAGGGAGAACTCTATAGATAACCTATAGTTAAGGTAGAAATCCTAGATTGATAACCTTAATTAGAAACCCTAGGACTTTAGAATGAAGAACTAAGTATATAACTCTCTCTATAATAGGAAGAAGATAATCGCATCTAACGCTAGTTCTATATATAATGAATAAACATTCCTAGCCTTAACGCAGGATACGAAGCTAGACGAGCATAATAGCTCGGGCTACCTATTAGAAATAATAATATTTAGGCATCTAAAGAAGGATACCTAAGCGATAATTATAATAACTATAAGATAACTAGCATTAATAATATATTGTCTAAAGATAAAGTAGAAGAATAAGAAATACAATAGCAATAAGCTATTATGCTAACTATCGAAAAACTATAGTAGAAAACGCATACATACGATAAAAACAGTATACTAGTTTAGAAGATAGAAGGAGAGATATACTAATAACTTACCTACGAACGGGAGGATACTTACGAAGGTAAGCTAGTATACATTAAAGCTAAACTAAGAAGGATAGCTAGGATTAATCCTATTACCCTATAACTTAAAGCTAGCGATAACCTAAGACTATACTATACAGCACTAAAGTATAACGAACTATTATAAATGTCTTATTACTACTATTACTATAAAACCTATAAAGGCAAGAAAGCTAAAAATAACTATTATCCTACTAAGATCCCTAGGCTAGTCTATAATAACCCCTACTTAGAATAGGAAATATAAGACTATATCTTAATTAAACTAACACTATAGTACTAAGCCGTATAACTAAAGGTATAAGATGAATACTACCCTAGGTTATATATAAAAGGACTATTAGACCTAAAGAATTATATATACTAGGAATATAAAGTGTATATCTAGGCTAAGATTAAAGAATAGTATAACGCTAGGGATAGCACGCATAACGAAAACATAAAAAACAAGCAACGCTACCTATAGAAGAGCAATAAGTAAGCGATATAAAGAAGGATAAGTAACCCCTACGAAAAGCTCTATATATAATAAAATTAGTAATAAAACGAATGATACTTAAGCTATGAATATAAGTTAGGGACGAATAGCTTACTATATTAGTAGATAGTAGAGCTAAAACCTTATATATTAACCCTAGAGTAGTTAATAGGTTAAAGCTACTATAGAAAGATAAATTAGACCTATATATAGTATATAATCTCGAAGGAAATATATTTTCTTACGATTAGGGATAGGTAATATAATAAATTAATTACTTAAAGGTTCTTATTAATAGATAAAATTAAGGTATTACCCTTAATATTCTACTAATATCCTAATATAATATTATTTTAGGGTACTTATAGCTAAAGAAATTTAACCTATATATTAACTAGAGAACTAGCTAAGTACTAGTTAACCCTAATAAAATACTCTATAGTAATAATAAAAATAACTTAATAGATAAAAAGAGATCTTAAACCTTAACTCCTAAAGAAATAAAAAGTAAGGACATACCTAAGGATATAATAGATACCTTAGTACCCCTAAAGGGAATATAATATAAGCACTAGAAAGGTAAGAAAACATAGCTTAAATGCATAATTAAACGCCTATAATAATAGTTTATATAAATAAATAAAGACCTTAAGGAATAAGAAAAATCACCTAAAGAAGAATAGCTTAAGAACATTCTACTTAAGTACTATATCTACTAGTAACTCTTCGCGGAAGAACTTAAGATAGGTCTACCTTAAGTTAATAAATAGAGCTATAAAATTATCTTAAAAGATAGAACGTTACCTACGTTCTATAAGATCTTTAACCTTAATGAAATATAACTTTATACGCTTAAGGAATACCTTAATAATATATTAAGGAAAGGATATATTAGGAAATCTATATCTTTAGTAGGTTATCTAGTTATATTTATTCCTAAAAAGAATAGAAAGCTCTAACTTATTATAGATTATAGATAGTTAAACATAATTACCCTTAAGGATTGAATGCTATTACTGCTTATTACTAAGCTTAAAGATAGACTTTATAGGATAAGGGTCTTTATAGTACTAGATCTTAAAGGAGCATATAACCTTATCCGTATTTAGCTAGGATATGAATAGAAAACCGCTTTTAGAATGAAATATAGACTTTTTAAATACCTTATTATACCTTTTAGACTTATAAATATACTAGTATTATTCTAGCGAATGATTAACTATATGTTATAAGAATACCTAGATATATTCATAGTATACTACCTAGACAATATCCTAATCTTTTCTAAATTAGAAGAAGAATATATAGAATATATTCATAAGGTACTATAAGCGCTATAAGATAATTAATTATTAGTTAAACTAGAGAAAAGTTATTTCTATATTAAGAAAGTAGAATTTCTCGGATATATAATCTCTTATAATAAAGTTAGGATAGATCTAAAGAAAATCGCTATAGTTAGTGAATAGCTAAAACTAAAGAATGTTAAGGAAGTATAATCTTTCCTTAGGTTCGCAAATTACTACTAAAGGTTTATTAGAAACTTTAGTAGCCTTACTATACTATTTATACAATTTATAAAGAAAGGAGAAGACTTTCAATAGGATATAGCTACTAAAAAAGCATTTAACGATATTAGAAAGGCGATTCTAAGCAAGCTAGTACTAGTAACTTTTAACCCTAAATGAGAAATTAAGTTAGAAACTATAACGGTTAGGTTTAACCTAAGGGCGTATAGGGTAGGTCCGGGCGTAAGGTATATAATTAAGTGGATTAGGATGTTATAGTAAGTAATATAGGTCACGGTCTAGTAATAGTAGAATAGTAGATTTAATATAACTAAGTGTATTGATAGCTAAAAAGCTTAAGGCCCTTATCTAATGTACTAAATAAGTATGGTTATATACTTAGGTGTCTACGTAGGGTCGTGAGATGCGTAGGATCGTGACGATCCGGGATCGTGACGATCCAGGATCGTGGGCACGATCCGTGGTGGCGCGCTCCTAGTGTAATAGGAAGGAAAAAGTGGGTACGTCATAGTTCTACCAGTTGTGACCGCCTAGTCCTAACCTAGGCCATAATATAATATCCCCCTCCTATTGGTTCTTGCCCTTAAGACCGTATAAATAGGCTAAGCCTATAACCCGCGTTAATAAGCTATATCCTTTCTTATCCCCCCCTATCCATGCTGCTAACGAAATGTTAAGTTGCGTAGAGAAACGGTATTCTCGCAAAACTATTGAAAAACTATCTCTTATAGTGAATATTAAGTTTAATAGTTCCCCTGCCGATATGCTATACACGTATTGTTTTCGTAATAAGAAGTTATGCATAATGTCTGATAAGTCTGCTCATTATAGTAAGTGTATTCATTAGGGATGAAGTTATGATAGGATGCATATAGCTTCCTCTTATGAGGACCCTTTCTTACTTCCTTAGGCTAGGTATTAATATTTTTTATAGTAAATTAGCTACTTTCCTAAGAAAAGAAACTTAAGAGTAATAAGGAAAACGCTAGCGATGCTCTTCTAGAGGTTTATGCTTAAATAGTAAAGTTATAAGCTAAAATAGCTAAGGCTATAGGGAGGTTATCGCAGATTTGGAAAATTCGAGTAAAGGTGTCTACTAAGTGCAGCAAGGCTATGCGTTATGGTTTGCAGGGGCTCGAAGAGGAGGATGATTTGCTAGGGGCGCTTGATGTATATAAGGAGTGGGTGGTCTAAGACCTTTAGTCTACGGGCATTCCTAATAAGATTAACTAGTCTGCCCTAGGTCTAGGCGATGACTTAGTTAATATAAGCCCTTTAATTAATCCTTCTATTCTTACTTCTAGTATTAGTAAAAGTTCTTTAGGAGGCATTGCGTATAGGTAAGGTTTTAAGCTAGTTCCTACTAATTATTACTCTTAGGGTAGTCTTTCTACTTAATAAGGTACTTAGTTTATTTATTTATAACTCTTTTATTAAGAATTACTTCTACTATATATTCTTCTAGTCCTTTAACCTTAGTTTTATATTTATTACTAGTCTTAGTATAAACTATATCTTTTACTATCTTAAGGAGTGAGATATAGAAGACTAAGTAAAGTCTAACTTTTAGTAGTAAGTCTAACTAGTAGTTATTTTCTAAGATTTTTTTAATGATTTTATAAGGTTTAATAAACTTATAATTTAGTTTTTTATTTTATTATTTTATTTTAATGTTTTTTATTATAAGATAGACTATATCTCCCTCCTAGAAGGATAGTCCCTTTATCCTTTTTAGGTTATAGTATTTTTTTATCTAGTTTCTAATAAATTTAAGTTCGGTTTTTATTTCTTTATATAGGTTTCTTAACTTTTCTAATATAAGGATAGCTTTAGGAATAACTAATCTATCTTAGCTTAGTCTATAGGCATTAGGAGTAAAACTAAAGTTAGCGTATACTAGGGCGAGCTTTGTGCTCTTATAAATAGAGGTATTATAGCTTAACTATACGGTTAGGAGCTTCTTAACCTAATCGTTTTATTCATAGTTAATATAGCATCGAAGGTACTACTCTAGCACTTAGTTTATCTATTCTATCTAGCTATCAGTTTATAGTTAGAAAGCTATAGAGAGTTAGTAGTTTAATCCTATATAGTTTATTAAACTTTGCTAAAACTTTAAAGTAAATAGGGATCCCCGATTAGAAAGAATCTCTATTAGGAGCCTATAAACGCTAGTAATATTTCATAAGAAGATATAGGTAAACTACTCTACATTTATTAATTCTTAGTAGGGTATAAAGTAAGAAAATTTCATAAGTCTATCCATAATAATAAGAATACTATTATAAAGGGTTCCAGTCGTAAGGTCCTCTAATAGGGGTAGTTTCATAATAAAATCTATAGTAATAGAGTCCTATAGTTACTTAGTAACTAGTAGGGGCTATAATTCTCTATATAGTCTATAGTATTAAGCCCTAGTTTTTATATAGAGGTTACACTAATTCATAACTTCTTTAATAATATTTTTTATGCTAGGGAATTAGTATATTATTCTAACTCATTTTAGGGTTTTATTAACTCCTTAATATCTATATATTAGTAATTTGTATATTTCTTATATAAGTTAGTATTATAGTTCCTTAAAAACTTATAGTTTGTTTGTTTTTTTATCTAGGGGTAGCCTATTATTATACTATTATATCCTATTATATAGTTTATTAGTACTTATAATAATATAGGTACTTCTTAAGGTTTGCTTTTTTTATTTAGTAGTAATTATAGCGCTAATAACTTAATCCTAATTATAGTCCCTTTCTAAGCATTCTAGGCAATTATTAATTATATACTAGAGTACTTTCTAGAGTCTATATATATTATATATTTTAGTAATAAGCTAGTATAATATATTAGTGCTTCTATTATAGGGTCTTACTTTATATAGTTCTTATACTATTTAATACTAGTAATAGTAAGGGATAATAATATATCTATCCTAGTACCTAATTTCTCTAGTATATCTATAAGCTTAATCTATAAAGTTCTATATAGGGCTATCCTTATATATTAAGGCTAGGTATTTAGGTTAGGGTTATATCTTTTATATAGCTATAATATACTTCTACTTAAGGTATCCTTTAGTATTAAAGCTAAGGATTTATTTATTTATCTTAGTTTTACTAGTATTAAAGTCACTTTATTAACTAATAGCATTAGCTTATCTATTTTCTAATCCTTTCTTATAGATAATTATATAGTCGAATTCTAAGAGGTATTTAGCATATTATAGTTATTATCTACTAAGTTCTTATATAGTTATAAAGTATAAGATATTCTTATAGTCTATATAGACTTTAATCTTATGTTTGCTTCCTAGGAGGTAGTATCGAAATTCCTTAAATAAGTTAATGATTATGAGGAATTCTTTATTATAGATAGGGTAATTGAGTTTAGCGCTATATATTTTATAAGAGAAGAAAGCAATAGGGTATAATAGTCTATTATTATCCCTTTATCTAATCTAAGCGCCCTATACAAAGTCTAATATATCTATCTCGAGCTCGATTTCTTATTTAGGGTTAAAGGTTGCTAATACTAGCTCGCTTAGGATGAGTTTTTTAATGTTATTAAATGCTTTCGTTATAGCGGCATCTATCCAGAATTCTATTCCCTTTTTAGTAAGTTTAGTAAGTAGTATAGTATAACTACTAAAGTTTTTAATGAATCTTTAGTAGTAATTAGCGAATCTAAGGAAGGCTTGTACTTTCTTAATATTTTCTAGTTTTTTCTACTTACTAACTATAGCGATTTTCTTTAGATCTATCCTAATCTTATTATGTGAGATAATATATTCGAGGAACTCTACTTCTAAGGTGTGGAAGTTGCTTTTTTCTAGTTTAATTAGTAGGTTTATGTCTTAAAGCGCTTATAATACCTTATAGATATATTCTATGTATTCTTCTTCTAAGTTAGAGAAGATTAAGATATTATCTAGATAGTATATAATAAATATATCTAGATACTTATATAGTATATTATTAATTATTCTTTAAAATATAGCTAGTGCGTTTATAAGTCTAAAAGGTATAATAAGATATTTATAAAGTCTAAACTTGGTTTGAAAAGCGGTTTTCTATTCGTATCCTTATCCTATCGGTAGTTATCTTATATACTATACTAGGGTTTCTCTATATAAACGCTATCTTCCATAGTCTTATATTATTAAGTACTAGGTAAAGGTTCGATAGTAAGGTTACTAGTGCTTATTATCTTATAGGCTCCTCTAGTTATAGCTACCGTTTTTATATAGATAGTAGTTTATAAGGTATCGTATTAATAATTAGTAGATTAGATATTCTTACCTTTAGGTATAGGTTTATGCTTTTATCCGGTCTTAGGTTTCTAATACTTACTTTCGAAATATCTAAACCTTCTATAGTTTTAATACTTTACTTATAAGTAATCTTGTTATATAGCTTTAAGTTCTATAGGGCTAGACTAAGTTCTATAGGAGGTGTTTTTCCCTTTTCCTCCTTTATTATAAGAATTATAGCGGTTGCTTTAATTATTTAGGTAGTAAGGGTTATAGAGAGTATCCCTACCCTTTCCCTTAGTAGCTACTTTCTCTTTATATCTTTTGTACTATTATTTATTAATTTTTATAGCTATAGTAATAAAGTCTATAAGGGTATTTAGTTAGTTAGCCTTATATAGCTTATCCTTAACTTCTTCCTTAAGTCCTTTATAAAAGATTTCTATAAGGATATTATTATCTTATTTAAGGTATAAAGAGATCTATTTAAATATAATAGTATAGGTAGTAGTAGACTAGGTTTGTCTAATTTTATAGATGTTAGTGGCTGCCTACCGTTCCTTATTAACTATTCTAAAGTTATCTTTAAGTACTATTTTAAAATTATCCTATTCTAAGAAGATATTTATAGTATCTTAATTATATATATCTTCTTTATTCTTAAGAAAGTCCTGCATAATTAGTTTAAATTATATTATAGTATTTCCTTTAAGATATCCGCTAGCGAATAAGGCCTATATTTCTCCTATAGTAAGCTTAGTTAGGAAGAATCGAAAATATACCTTTATCCTAGTGAGGAAGGGTATAATATCTTTCGATTCTCTATTAAATAGCTTAGGGAGAGGGGGTTTAATGCTTTCCCCTAGGTCCTTAGCTTCTCTAGGCCGCTCTACTATAGATAAGGTAGCTAAGGTAGTAGATGCGCTATATACCTACTCCTATAGTCTATTAACGAGAGTGTAGAGCTATACTATCTCGGTAATTATCTTGGCCGCGCTTGGAGGCGTGGTGTACACTAGTAGTGGGTTTCCCTTAGTGGCTGGATTGGTAGTAGGGTATAGTGTAGATATATCTAATAGTAGGTATTGCTTAGGTTAATGTGGTAATATACTGAATAAGAGCTATTAATATATAACGGTTAGGTCTAACCTAAGGGCGTATAGGGTAGGTCTAGGCGTAAGGTATATAATTAAGTGGATTAGGATATTATAGTAAGTAATGTAGGTTACGGTCTAGTAATAGTAGAATAGTAGATTTAATATAACTAAGTATATTAATAGCTAAAGAGCTTAAGGCTCTTATTTAATGTACTGAATAAGTATAGTTATATACTTAGGTATTTATATAGGGTTATGAGATGCGTAGGATTATAATAATCTAGGATTGTAATAATCTAGGATTATGGGCACGATCTATAGTAGCGCGCTCCTAGTATAATAGGAAGGAAAAAGTAGGTATGTTATAGTTCTATTAGTTATAACTACTTAGTCCTAACCCGAGCTATAATAGGTTATAGTTCTCTATATAGCTTATAATATTATGCCTTAGTTTTTACATAAAGGTTATATTAGTTTATAACTTTTTTAATAATGTTTTTTATACTAGGGAATTAATATATTATTCTAACTTATTATAGGGTTTTATTAACTCCCTAATATTTATATAAGGAATGTTTATATATTTCTTATATAAGTTAGTATTATAGTTCTCTAGGAATTTATAATTTGTTTATTTTTTTATTTAGGGATAGCTTATTATTATACTATTATATTCTATTATAGAGTTTATTAGTACTTATAATAATATAAGTATTTCCTAGGGTTTGCTTTTTTTATTTAGTAGTGATTATAGCATTAGTAACTTAATCCTAGTTATAATCCTATTCTAAGTATTCTAGGCAATTATCGATTATATACTAGAGTGCTTTCTAGAGTTTATATATATTATATATTTTAGCAATAAGCTAGTATAGTATATTAGTACTTCTATTATAGGGTCCTACTTTATACAGTTCTTACACTATTTAATACTAGTGGTAGTAGGGGATGATAATATATCTATCCTAATACTTGATTTCTTTAGTATGTTTATAAGCCTAATCTATAAAGTCCTATATGGGTCTATCTCTATAGATTAGGGCTAGGTGTTTGGGTTATAGTTATATTCTTTATATATTTACGATATACTTCTATTTAAGGTATCCTTTAGTATTAAAGTTAAGGATTTATTCATTTATCTTAGGCTTACTAGTATTAAAGTCGCTTTATTAATTAATAGTATTGGCTTATCTATTCTCTAATCCTTTTCTATAGATAATTATATAGTTAAATTCTAAGAGGTATTTAGTATATTATAATTATTATTCGCTAAGTTCTTATATAATTATAAAATATAAGATATTCTTATAATCTATATAGACCTTAATCTTATGCTTATTTCCTAGGAGGTAGTATCGAAATTCCTTAAATAAGTTAATAATTATAAGGAATTCTTTATTATAGATAGGGTAATTAAGTTTAGCACTATACATCTTATAAGAGAAGAAAGTAATAGGGTATAATAGTCTATTATTATCCCTTTATCTAATCTAAGCGCTCTATATAAAGTCTAATGTATTTATCTTAAGTTTGACTTCTTATTTAGGGTTAAAGGTTATTAATACTAGCTTGCTTAGGATGAGTTTCTTAATATTATTAAATGCTTTCGTTATAATAGTATCTATTCGGAATTCTACTCCTTTCTTAGTGAGTTTAGTAAGTAGTATAGTATAATTACTAAAGTTTTTAATAAATCTTTAGTAGTAATTAGTAAATCTAAGAAAGGCTTATACTTCCTTAATGTTTTCTAGTTTTTTCTACTTACTAATTATAGTGATTTTCTTTAGATTTATCCTAATCTTATTATATAAGATAATATATTTAAGGAACTTTACTTCTAAGGTGTAGAAGTTGCTTTTTCCTAGTTTAACTAGTAGGTTTGCATCTTAAAGTACTTATAATACCTTATAGATATATTCTATATATTCTTCTTCTAAGTTAGAGAAGATTAAGATATCATCTAGGTAGTATATAATAAATATATCTAGATGCTTATATAGTATATTATTAATTATTCGTTAAAATATAGCTAGTGCATTTATAAGTCTAAAGGGTATAATAAGATATTCGTAAAGTTCGAACTTAGTTTAAAAGGCGGTTTTCTATTTATATCCTTCCTTAATATAAATAAGATTGTATACTCCTTTTAGATCTAGTACTATAAATACCTTCTTACGATAGAGTTAGTCCTTAAGCTCTATAATAAGGGGTAATAGGGTTCGATTTTTAAGCATAATATTATTTAATTGTTTATAATCTATAATAAGTTAGAGCTTACTATTCTTTTTAGGAATAAATATAACTAGATATCTAGCTAATAACTTAGAGATCCTAATATATCCTTTCTATAGTATATCTTTAATATATTCCTTTAGTATATTAAGTTACATTCTATTAAGGTTAAATATTTTATAAAATATAAGCGATGTTTTATCTTCTAGTATAATTTCATAATCCTATTAACTAAATTCGGGTAGTCCTATCTTAAGTTCTTCTATAAAGAGTTTTTTATAGATATAGTACTATATTAGTATATTCTTAAGTTATTCTTCTTTAGGCATTTTCTTATATTCCTTAAGGTCCTTATTTATTTATGTGAATTATTATTAAAGGCGTCTAATTATGCGTTTAAGCTATGTTTTCTTACCTTTCTAATGCTTATATTATGTTCTCTTTAGGGGTGCTAAGGTATCTATTATATCCTTAGGTATATCCTTACTCTTTATCTCTTTAGGAGTTAAGGTTTAAGATCTCTATTTATCTATTAAGTTATTTTCGTTATTACTATAGAGTATATTATTAGGGTTAATTAATACTTAGCTAGTTCTCTAGTTAATATATAGGTTGAATTTCTTTAGCTATAAATACCCTAAAATAATATTATATTAAGATATTAGTAGAATATTAAGGGTAATACCTTAATTTTATCTATTAATAAGAACCTTTAAGTAATTAAT
>JAZAVJ010000520.1:0-14760 GCA_037954315.1 Neonectria punicea | reverse complement strand
CCCCCCCCCCCCCCCCCCGAGATATCCCACCGTTCAACCCCCCGTCCCATATACGAGGACCGTGCCTCTCTCACCGCGTAGGGCTGTCACAAATCCATCCTCCATAAGGAAACACCCCCCGGCCGCGGATGGGCTTGGGTCCGTTGAAAGCTGAGTTACCCCCCTCCCTCCTTTATGAGTCTTTCCCCGTCTGTGAACTTATTCGACTGCTCTTGGCCGGTGTCTGGAATTCCATTGGCTCCGCTGGTGGTTCTCAGCTGAGGCGCGCCCTTCTAATCATACGGGGCGGGAAGCTGACGGCAAGGCCAGGGCGGTGTTGGGGGCGATGGGGAAGCCTTCATCAGTATGTGGATAAAAAACACCGTCGATGCTTCCCGTTGAAAGGTTTTATATCATCAACAGTGCTCAAGGGTTTTGGTTTCATACTCGGACATCTTATATCGTCTTCAACGTCTCCGGTACAATCATAACTACCACAACTACAGCCACAACCACAACCACTTCGCCTCGTGACAATGTCGTCCCGTCGGTCTGGAGGATCTAGTTCTAGATCAGGGCGTTCCGGAGTAAGTGCCGGCTTCTCTTCATCCGATTAAATCAAACCCAAACAAGACCAACTAACCCCGTCTCTCCTCGCAGACCTCCATCAAACACCACATCAAGTCCCTCACCAACCACAGCGTCAACACCCTCACAGAGCTCTGCCGCATCGAACGCATCGCCGCCTCGTGCGAAGACGAAGCCGACGCCAAGGCCTTCCAGGAGCCCATGACGGCCGCCTGGGTCTACTACGTCACCAGCAACCAGATGCTGATCGAGCTGCGCGGCTTCACCGGCAACTACCCCATCACCGCCGACATCGTCCACGACGCCCACACGCGCGTGCGCCAGGACCCGGACAGCAACCGCAGCTGGAACCTGGCGTGGCTGTGTCTGATGAAGATGCGCGACGACGACCTCATCTCCGGGTACGCCGCCGTCGAGGCGTCCAAGCAGGAGATGTGGGGGTCCGTCATGCCGACGCAGGAGGAGGTCCAGCAGCTGGCGGCCTGCTTCGAGTACGAGTGGGGAGTTGCCGTTGATACGATGCTGCGGCATTGGCAGACGCCTCCTTCGTGGTATTGAACATGGGCCATCTCGGGGCGTCATCTCAGCTGGACTGGGCAACGAGCGTGGTGTTTTGGGAAGATTGTTAGTTGGCATGGTTGTTTGTAGCCTTTGGCCTGTGGCCTGTAGACCGCACATATGATTGATAGAGCTGTTGGTGGCGCATTGGATAATTCGTAACTGTTTGTTTTCGCGCGTTCTTTTTCAAGGCGGTTGCTTTCTCCTCTGATCCTTTCTGGACCAAGAGTCCCTCCTCTTCTTCTGATCTATCCTTTCAGTTGTGTACCCAATCATGCATTAATACGCAAAAATGCTTCCATCCTCCTCTATGCATCTATTATCCCGTAACATCGTTATTATGCTCCTCTTGGTACCATCTCGTACTGTACTTTATGGCAAGGTGTATGGACATCGGCTGTCATGCCGTCTCCTCGTCGGATTGATGTTCCGAGTCTGGGCCAACCCAGTCGTCACTTTCGAGCCCAGCTCTCTTGATAAAGAGAGAAGAAACCCAACCACAAAGGGCCAGTCCGCCAAACAGGCCAAAGACTAGCATCTCGCCCTTGGGGTGGAGTTTCGTCGACAGGGTAAATAGGGCGCCGGATACAAAGGGTCCAATACTCCGTCCGAGGGCGGAGAGGGTCTGGGCAATACCATTGAGGGCTCCCAGATTGGCGTTTGATGGCGCTGAGTTGGTGATCTGGAACCAGTTAACGGACGTAACACTACGACAAGAAAACAAATTGGGTCCTTACCAGTAACATGACACTTGACAAGCCACCCACGGCGCAGATGTTCTTAACAATCAGGACCACTCCAAGCTCAATGTACAACCACGTCTCGCCACTGCCCAGTCCAAAGAGCGGCTTGTCATCCTTGAACCCAACCCACGGCAGCACAATGGT
Source organism: Neonectria punicea (assembly GCA_037954315.1). Taxonomy (NCBI): domain Eukaryota; kingdom Fungi; phylum Ascomycota; class Sordariomycetes; order Hypocreales; family Nectriaceae; genus Neonectria; species Neonectria punicea. The sequence goes on along the minus strand of JAZAVJ010000520.1, from coordinate 12,748 downwards.
GGTGAGGCCAATGCCAAGCAGCGCCAACTGGTAGGTGCCCAAGTTGCCAGCTCTGGCCTTGAGAGGCTGGAAGAGAAAGGCCTGGAAGATGATGACGCCCACGCCCGCGAGACTGAGGCTTATTCCGATCTTGCTGGGGTCCAGGTCGCGCCCCGCTGGCGGCGGGGTATCGGCGAAGACCGGATACAGGCTGTTGAAGGAGATGTTGGAGAGCTGGAAGACGAGGTAGGTGAAAAGCAGGAGATAGGTGGTGCTGCTGAGATGGCGCCATGCGGATTTCGCCGAACCTGCGTCGGGGTCGTCCTTGGTGTGCTGGTCCCGGTCAGGATGGCCATCACCGCTGCTGCCCTCGTCGTCATCTTCGGTGGACTCGCCCGAAGACAGCAACGGTTCCGCGTGAGACTGGCCGCGGGGCCATCGCGAGATCCACGAGTTGCGCGGCTCCGGTTTCCTCTGGGGAAGCAACGAAGCAATCTTGCTCACCCAGGCGGGTCTGACGAAGCCGGCCTCAGTCTCATCCAGCGTCTCCTCGAACCAGATGCCCACGACGACGAGACTGCACGCTAGCAGGGCGGCAGCGAGGATATTGGGCGCCAGAAAGGGATGCGCGGGTCCAGCCTTGCCCACCAACAGTCCGCCGAGCGCAGGGCCCGTGATGCCGCCGAGGGAGTAGATGACGGGCAGATAGGTGAAGGCGCGGCTCTGGTTGGAGCGGTCGGTGACCTCGCCCAGCACGGTGGGCACGCAGGCGGCGTTCCCGTTGAGAAGCCCCATGGCGACGTGGACAACGACAACCTGCCAGTACTGCTTGCACAGGCCGAAGACGCAGAAGCAGCACATCAGCGAGAAGGTGCCCATGAGCAGCACGGGTTTCCTCCCAATGCCGTCCGAGGCGTATCCCCAGAGGAAGTTGGTGGACAGCTGGGCCAGGGCAAAGGCGCTGGCGAGGGTGCCGACGTACAGGCCGCTCTCGTTGACGGGGATGCCGGGCATGGAGGCGACCATCTCGGGGAGATATGGCGCGATGGAGTTCAGGGCCGTCTGCTCGGCGAGCGACAGGAAGGCCAGCAGGAGCAATTGACGGACCGGCAGCGGCGTCTCGTCGCGGTCGGCCTCGGAGGCGTCGGAGCTGGCATCGGAGAACGGGCAGGGCTGTTCGAGGGGAGTCTTGGGCGGGGTCGTAGGGAAGGTCTGGTAGTGCGGCGCGGCGGCGTGGTGGCGGACCGAGTTGAGCGTGGGGATGGGCGCTCCGGCGTGGAAGGAGCCCGAGGAGGCTGTTCGCGAGGCGGGACCTGCTCGCGAGGGCGCCATGGTTGTGGTTGCGGCGCAATTGGCGTTGAAGGTGGTGAGAGGAAGTGAGGGCGCCGAGATGGAGAGTTTGAGGCGCGTGCGAATACTTGGGTGGCGTCGGCGGGCACTAGCAGAGTAACTAAACCCGGTGGTGACGTAGGTAGCCGATGTACATCGGGGAGCCCAGTGGAGAGCTTCGGCCTAGCGGAGGATGCCGATCCAGAAGACACAGGTTTCTGGGGAGGAGAAGAAGAAGAAGTTGGACGAGGGATAAAAGACAAGGTGGAGGGCTCAAGGTCATTTGGTCAAAAAGCCCGGCGACTGTGGTGGACTATTGTCGCATTCAGCGCCGAGGCCGTGGTGGTATCGCCGGCGGCATCCCCGCCACACACTTTCCAGGGATCGATCGACCACTGGAACCCGACAAGAACCATGAAAGAAATGTACCTTGAACCAAAAGTGGCTGGCCGGCCTCGTCCAATCGCCGTCGGGCATTCCCCTCGTCTCGGGTCTAGTTCGTTCGTGTCTCATTGACTCGTTGCCGCCCTGCGCGTACGCATAATATGCAGCCGTAAGCGGAGTCGGCTGGTTGTGCATGCTTACGCAGGTGACCTGACTTGGTTGTTGTGTTTTAAAGCCCGCTCCGAGCGAGATCCGCGGCAAAAGAAAAGAAAGTCCATGACGTTGTTGGTGATGGGCATGTGGTAACTTACTGGTGGTGGTTCTAACTTGTGATGACGTGACTTGAGCATCACGAGGGAAACATAACAGCATTCCTCACTACTTGTGTCGACTTGTTCTCTCTCACTCATCACTTCACAAAATAAATGACTTGGACGAGGTAAAAAGACAGGCCCGGGATTAATCAAGGAAAGGCCCAAGCAAGCGTATTCGCGCCACGCCATCGCGTCCAACACCACGCCACCAGTATCGCCAGCATCGCGACAGGTTCCGACTGCTGTGTAGGACCGAAGGTTACCACCGCGTCGGCCCACGCCTTTTCCATTAACCGGGTTCAGAGTCAAACACAGCTCGGATTTCCGCCATACGCCGACAGCCAATGAGACACGTGCCATTACTCACTCATTCGTTGATTCTCTCATTCACTCTCTGTTGTCATCGTCCTTCACTCCTTAACATCATTACCACTTCATTTCATTTCATTTCATTACATTCATTCTTATTCATCTCACTCGTCATTTGCCTTCTTTGCTTTTTTCCTTTCTCACACAAACGCCCGCAGAAACTCCACCAAGGCCATCATGGCCATGGCCTGCCCGTACGGCATGCTCGTCCGCGGAATGTCCTTGTAATGCTGCAAGTCGTGCCCCATGCCCGTGCCAAACGACGTGTTCAGCAGCTCGCCCTCGGGGCTGATGTTCTCCAGCACCGCCTTGACGGCCTTGACGGCCACGTCGCTGTACTCCTTGCCGATGTACTTGCGGCGCTCGGCCTTGAGGATGCCGTACGCGAAGCCCGCCGTGGCGCTGGCCTCGACGTACGACCCCTCCTCCTCGGGCACGTCCAGGATGGTGCGCCACAGCCCGTTGGGCATCTGCAGCTTGGCCAGCGCCTCGCACTGGCTGTTGAGCGTGTTGAGCAGGTGCTCGCGGATGGGGTCGCCGTGCTCCAGGCCCAGCAGCTCCAGGAACTCGGGGATGACGATGGTGACCCAGCTGTTGCCGCGGCCCCAGCGCGCGTCGGCGAAGTTGTGGCCGCCCTCGTTGAAGGTCCAGCCATGGAAGAAGAGCCCCGTCTTGGTGTCGAACAGGTACTGCACGTGCAGCAGGAACTGGCGCTTGGCCTCGGCGACGTAGTGCGGGCGGTTGAGCAGCACGCCGATCTTGGCCAGCGGCATGACGGTCATCATCAGCGTGTCGTCCCACAGCTGCTGGTCGTTGACCTCGATGTAGGTGATGTGCTGCATGCCGCCGTACTTGGTGCGCGGCAGGTCGTGGTAGGCCCACTCGGCCCAGCTGTCGAGCCAGGGGAGGTAGGTCGGGTTGCGCGTCTTCTCGTAGACAAAGGCCAGCGTGAGGAAGACGGCCATGGTGTTGATGTTCTTGCCCTTGTGGCCCTCCTTGAAGCGGGCCTGGAACCACGCCTCGATGATGGCGAGGTACTCGTCCTCGCCCGTCAGCTCGTAGTACTTCCAGATGCCGTACAGCCCGATGCCGTGGGTCCACTCCCAGTCGTTCCAGCCCTTGGTGTCGATGATCTGGCCATCGGCGAGCGTCAAGAGGAACTCGCCGGTGGTGTCCTTGATGTTGACGAGCTCGTGGATGAGCAGCCGGACCTGGCTGTGGATGTGGTCCGACGCGATGCCATGGACGTGGGTAGGCATGTTTGGGGATTGCCTAGGGAATAGAAATAAATAGACAAAGGAGCTAAGTTAAACGAGGTGTAGCAAGCAAGCAGGCCAGGGATCTTTTGTTGGGTGACGGGAGGGAGACAAGAGAGACCACGGCGGGCAAGCGAAAAAAAGCAGGCCGGGCGACTTAAAGGGGCCCTCGTCTCCGCGCGACGGCGAGTGGTGGGGAAACTTGACGGGCAGCATGGGACGGGGCACCTGGCCACTCTCGGCGACTGATGGCATTCTTTCGGTCCGAAGACGACCGAGCTGAGCAAAGAAATGTTCGTCTCTGGACCTGTCACATCTCTGGTTCTTTCTGCGTCGACTTTGTTCGTCTCCGCAGCCCGTTTCTCCGCACTCTCTCACTCAACCCCCTTTGGTGCTTGTGGGGGTGGGGGTGGGGGCGGGGAGACGACCCAGATGGGGAAAGGCTGCTCCGGTGGTTGGTTCTTTTGTGTGGAGCGGACGGAAAGGGCGCCAATGGGAGGCGGCTGTGGGGTTACTACGGGGAACGGAACGGGGGACGGGGTACGGAGTAGTACCGCACCTATGGAAGTTTGTGGAGAGATTTGAGGGGAGCGACGGGAGCCTAAGGCAGCACGGGGGCGGTCGGTGATGGGGGAGACGAGGAGGACGAGTCATTTTGGGGTGTTTAGATTTGTCAAGGCTTGTCAGTGTTGTCGGTGTAGGGTAATCTTGATGCGAAGGGATGCTCAGAGATGGCATTCAGTGATGGTGAGGATGAGGATGAGGATGAGGATGAGTGAAGAAGTGAAGACTGTATTCATCAGAGCAGATGCCAAGGACGTTATCCCCTCACTCGCCTCCTCACCACCCACCCCGTCTCCTCACCACTCCCTCACTCCCAGCATCAACATCCTCACATCAGACCCAACCTGTGGCCAATGTCGTATTGCATAGTCGCCTTCCTACCTGCCTGCCTGCTGTCACCATCACCGTCACGCTGCATCCATCCTCGGACCCGCCATGACATCCATCAATCATCTCCCCATGCCTCTGAACCCTTGGGGTCACCCACCCTCTCATTCGGCAACTCGGGCAAGACGCCCGCGAGAAAACAGCACCGTCCCATTCCATCCTGTCTGTCCAATCCATCCCATGGGTCTGGGGTATGGGGAAACCGCTGCTCTCCCCGTATACGCTTAGTGGCATGGGGAATCAACCCCCGGCCCTTCCCCCCCCCCCCCCCCACCCGTTACCCCGGCCGGGGCAGAGAAAAATGGCAGATAAAAACACCTGCTTCCCCGACATTTGTTCTCTTTCCTCCATCTCCCTTTACACATTCTCCAGCCATGGCTTCCCACGACATCGGCAACTCCAAGGACATCGCTGCCGCCAACGACGGCATGCACAAGCGGTCCCTCGCCGAGATCGAGCGGCCCTCGGCCGACTTGGAGAAGCCCGCCATCCACTCGGAGCGCGTCGACAAGGAGCTCGCCGAGTATGCCTCCGACGTCCGCATCCACATCTCGCCCGAGCGCAACATCGAGCTTCGCAAGAAGATTGACAAGCGCGTGCTGCTCGTCATGATCTTGACCTACTTCCTCCAGGCCATCGACAAGGGCACGCTGTCGTTCTCGTCCATCATGGGCCTTCCCGCCGACACCGGCATGACGAACCCGGACGGCACCGTCACTCAGCTGGTAAGTCTGCTCACAGCACATCCCGGACTCCTAATGCTTTTTTTTTTCTTCTCCATCATCAACTAACAGTCGCTCGCAGTACTCTTGGTTGACCACCTGTATCTACATCGCCATCTTGGTCGTCGAGTACCCCCAGAACTACATCATCTCCCGAGTCCCCATCGCCAAGTACCTCGGTTTCTCCATCATTGCCTGGGGCACTGTCCTGGCCTGCCACGCCGCCTGCACCGACTTCAAGGGCCTCGTGGTTGTGCGAACACTGCTCGGTATCTTTGAGTCTGCCTGCCAGCCCGGCTTCGTCATCATCTCCGCCATGTGGTATCGACGAGAGGAACAGGCTGCGCGAGTGACGTACTGGTATGTTCAAATCACACAACAGTCAAATCCCGATGACCAAATCACTGACTCCTCTCTTCAGGTACATGATGAACGGAGCCCAGCAGATCGTCGGAGGTCTTCTGGCCTACTGCTTCTCGCTGATCAAGACCGGCCCCCTCAAGTCCTGGCAGTGGCTCTTCCTGTCCTACGGCATCATCTCCGTCGTCTTCGGCTTCTTCGTCCTGTGGTGGATGCCCGACAGCCCCATGCGCGCCCACTGCTTCACCGAGCAGGAGAAGCACGAGATGGTCGAGCGAGTCCGCGACAACCAGACCGGCATGCAGAACCGCACCTTCAAGAAGGAGCAGTTCATCGAGGGTCTCCTGGATCCCCAGGTCTGGGGATACGCCCTCATCGCCCTCTGCACCACCCTGCCCACCTCCGGTCTGGGTGCCTTCGCCAACATCATCATCAAGAGCTTCGGATTCAGCACCCTCGAGACTCAGCTCCTCGCCATGGTTTTGGGTTTCTACATCATCATTGTGCTGCTCTCTTCCGTCTGGCTCGTCAAGAAGACCAGCCAGAACCTCCTCGTCATGCTGGCGTTTTGTATTCCGTGAGTTCTCCTGCGATCAAGCCATCTCCTTCTTCATGCTAACAACCACAGTTCCTTCATCGGTACCATTCTTCTCATGACCATCCCCAGCGAGACCTTCGCCCAGCACGTCGGTCTTCTCATCTCCTACTACATCACCCTGTCTTTCTGGTCTGCACAGACTCTCGCGCTCTCCATGATCTCGCGAAACATTGCTGGTCAGACCAAGAAGACCGTGGCTGTGGCCCTCAACTTCATCATCTGGGCTGCTGGCAACGCCATTGGTAAGCATATCGTCCCTGAAATACGACCTGCATCCTGCTAACTAGATTCCAGGACCCCAAGTTTTCCTCGCCCACGACGGCCCCAGGTACTTCATTGCCTTCGCCACCCATCTCGGATGCTACGCTCTCCTGGTCGTCGTCATTCTCTTCTTGCGATGGTACCTTCGCCGCGAGAACAAGAAGAGAGACGAGTTGGCCGCTCAAGGAGTTGCTGAGGCGCGGGATGGCGTTGTGGACAGGGCCTGGGAGGATCTTACGGACAAGGAGAACCTGAGCTTCCGATATGTCTATTAAATGCATATATATCTGGAAAAGGGATTTGTTTGCATGTCACTCAAATAAAGCTAGCGGTTAATGTCCCATGTTTAATGTCATGGCACTCACGAGATTGTCGTTTGACGATACAATGTGGAGTCAAAGTAATTTATTATGAACTAGATGACTACCTTTTTGATCCATGAATGAACTTGATGCCGAATGGCAAAGCCAAAATGGAATTTCCTGCTGTTAATGCGCACTTGGGTCTTACCGACCGGGACTCTGTGGCTGCGAAATCGTTTCTTCGTCAGCGTGAGGCGGGTTCAATGCCAGCCATTGGCTTAGGCATTGTAATCCCACCATTCGGTGCCGTTCCCGTCAATGCGGACAAGGGTACCGATCTTGTCGCCATCTTGATTGAGAGCCTCGCTGTCAACAGCCCGCGGAAGGTGACAGGTCTGGCAAATGTTAACGCACATGGCGTTGCCGGCAAGGCAATTGACAGTCGCGTCGGCGCGGAGGGGCCGGCCGCAGGCCCAGTGGGTGTGGTCTTCGCGGACGATCGAGGTAGACATGATTGATTGGTTAGTTGGTTAGTTTGGGAGTGGTCTTGGTGTTGAGAGTCTGAAAGTTGTTGCTGTTGGTTGTGGTTGAGGTTGTTGGTGATGAAAAAGGACGAGTGGAAGGCTGGACTTTATAGAAAACCTGAAGCGTCGCAATAGAAGTGCATTCACCAACACATCTTGCGTGTTTCATGAACTGATGAGCTATTCACTGGTATCCAGGGGCGTGCTTCAACAATACTGTTCGTACGCAAAGACTGGAGGTTGTTCATAGCGACCCGTTCTGTGATAGACTGTGCGTCGTAGAAAGCTCTGTTTCGATGAGAATGATACGGAACACGTTTCTTATTCTAGAAAATCTACCATCTGTCTTGTTACTTCATTCTGGGTTCATGGGAACGGCAAACTCACTATTCACTACACATTTCATAGAACGGAGTTCTTCCTTCACAATGACGCTTACCTTCTATGACAGACTTTACATTTCCTGAGGAGTCTAGGGACAAGGTGCAGTAGAGAACACGGCTAAACAGAAGGGTAAGAACTTTTACAGAATGCAGTGATCGGAATGAGATCGAGATGAAATGTGAGTTGATGTGCGTGCCAAAGGTCAAAATCATGGTCGCTAATCACTGAATGCGTTTACCAATTTCATAGCTCCATTATTTGATTTGAAGCTATCTAGTGCTTGCGGTCTCTTCTGTCTGATATCTCGTATGCTTTGCAATTCCCATCAGACTGAGCCCCGACAGAAGTCGTAGATGCCATTGATCTAGTGCACCCCGTTCGCCTGGGGCGAGTTATACAACCAATATTCGACGTTGTTGGAGTCCTTGGACACAAGCTCGCCAATCTCCTTGCCGGTGCTGTCGAGTGCCTTTGCCCCGACACTCCGATCCTGGTCGCACTCTGCGCAGAAATCAACCGACATCCTGTTGACGAATGTGCACTGGTTGTTTGGGTATCTGACCATGCATTTCCAATCCGTGTGATCCGAGCGAACCACGGTGACGAGCATGACCGCATCAGACATCGTGTCTGTATCGAATGAGAGAGGTTTGTATGTGTTGTGTTGTTTGGAGCCTCGAGAGGAGGAGTTTCGACGATGGACTTTTCTGAGAAGTTGGTGTTGTGTTTGGAACTTGGTGGAGGTGTTGAGAATGTGTTGATTGTGATGCCGAAAACAAGATCAGCTACTGGTGCCCAAGGTGCCTTATTATAGACGGCGGACGGTGTATTCACGGAACACGTTGTCCGACACGAGCGTTGCGTCAGTGCTCGCTGATAGCTTTGTTGTGTTACTCACGGGGGCGTTTCCGCGATGCTGTTCATTGCCACTCTTTCAATCACCAGATGAAGAATGGTCGACTCCGTGATTGCGATGCATAATATTACGTAGGCAGGCTGTTGGCTGCACTTGTTTAGAGACTTGACGCTCTTGCAACAAAGCAATTTCTAACTAAGATTGGATTGTGAAGGGACCATGCTCGGCGCGCAAAGTCTGTCACACCAATGGCTGACTGACTGAACAGAACAATTGTGCTTTATTTTCTAGAACAAAGCTCCAGAACTCACACCTATCTTGACTGTAAAAACTAGTTAGGAATCTAAGCCATAATGGAAGTGCGTACAAGGCACACTTAGATACTGTGGAACATTGATTACCTCTCGATTTGCTGACCCAGGCGTTGTTTTGAAACTGGTGATACCTTAATTTGTGTGACTTGGAAATTGCGGCTTAGGACTCGCTGTGGAGTCGTGAACTACTGCCTGCTGGACTGAAGATACGTCATCTTTAGATCATGATTTCTTGACTGATTATGGATAACTTGAAACCTAGGTCATTGAAAGCGGTTATTAGATGTTGGGCCACGTGCACGAGCAAATGGTTCTTAATGCTGCTTCATCATCTGCAGGTTCCTACTCAGACTAATTCTCTTTAAAACATATTCCTTCGATTTAAGTGCGTCATCATGAACTAGGAAGGCAAATTACTATTTTAAACTGTGATTATAACTTGCTTGTAAATGTCTGACCTGATCACATATGGTTGGAGAACGCGCCGACGTGACCAGGTTATTCTAAGAACCAGCGAATCAATTAACGACTGAAGACTTGTCCAGCACCTAAGGATCTCACGCATATTTCCCATGTTCTTCAATTCGTATACCTTGCACATTCCTGAAATATGCGTTTCGTCTCCTGGGCACTGGAACACTGTTTCTAGTCAGTCCGCTACAGCCTTGGAGCTCAATGGATCCATTGCGGCAAGACTTCAAGAAACCGACATTCTTCCTTGGCAACTGAGCTTGTATTCGGTGCTGCGTGGGGACGCGTGATGAGTCATCTCGGCCAAAAGTTGGGTTGCCGATCATGGTAATCCTGAATTGGTGACTTCATCACGGAGCTAACTAGTCGGCATTTTTCTTGTTTCCCGGTCATCTTCAACACCTTTCTCATCGTCACTGCTCTAGGGCCGTTAAATACGCAATTGCCAGCAGCTTCCCGTATCAGCATGTCGAGTGTCTCCAAGACGCCAGGTAGCGAACCGCACGCCAAGAACGGGGCATCTCCCGGTCCAGGTCCCTGGCCAAAAATCAAGTCGACCGCGTAAGATCAAGAAAACAAACAGAAAACCTCTCGAATTCACCAACTTACAATGTTTCTAGCTGCCGTAGATGCCACTCGAGGAAGGTTAAATGCTCGGGAGGACACCCTTGCCGAAACTGCAATGAGGCTGGAAAAGGCTCCGGGTGCACGTACCCACGGCGCGACAGACAAGTCAAAGTTAGCCAAAGGTATGTTGAGTCTTCATGGTGCGGCTTTTTATGCCTATTAATACGAGGTAGCTACTTGGACGGGTTGCTGGCAGAGATCCAATATCTCAAGAGCCGAAATACAGCAAATCCGTCTCAGAGCATCGAAACTATTCAGAGCAGCACTCTCAGCAGGGACAGATCACGATCCCCCAGGAGGATTGATATTGGCAATCGAGATTCCGTACCAGACGCAACAGTCAACATCAGGGCGTGGTTCGTCAACTTGAACGTCTTCCACACACCGATTCTTGTTCGAGAAGCCGCCGATGCGGCGTTCGCAACACGTTTCCGCCAGGCTATCAACGGCCCCCTGGACCCCCAGCCAAAGCATATGTTGCGAGTCAATTACGCCTCGAACGAGGAGCTCTTGTCTCTTGCAGAGTCCGAGGTTGCATGGCCCAGTCAATCAAGATCTAAGCTGTTAATAGAGGTCTCATTGAAGTATGTCAGCCGCTGTTATCACATCGTCCGTCGAAGTTCGGTGTTGGAGGACCTTGAACAGAGTATTCGCAATCCTATGTGGGGCGATTCTCTACTACGGTGCAAGTTCTGGGCCTTGTTCGCTGTCGGAGAGCTGTACTCGGCGAGATCTATTGCTTCGGGAAAGGACTTCCCTGGTATGGCGTACTTTGCCAAAGCAGCTAAGATGCTTGGTGTGCTCGATGAGCGTCCCGGTATCGACTCGGTCGAGATCATGAATATCCTAGTAAGCTACTATCCTCACTTTGGGTCCAAAGACTGACGCTTCCCAGTCTTTTTACTCTCTGGCCCTCAATCGACGGTATAACGCCTTCAATCTGTCCGGAACAGCTATGCGCTTAGCGATAGTGTTGGGTCTACACCTAGAGATCCCAGCAGCACAACTCCACGACGCCGATGCCCGAGAACATCGAAGACGGGTATTTTGGACCACGTACATATTCGAACGAATATGGGCGTCCAAACTGGGCCATCCTCCGGCGATTCAAGACGAAGACATCGGGGTAGACCTGCCTTCCACTCCAATGACCGAACAATCTGTTGTCAGCGATTTCGCCGATCCGGCGTACTACATTGCTCATATACAGCTGGCTGGCCTGGTTACTAATGTGGTGCGATCCATATATGGCCAAAGAAACAAAGACACAACTCTCTCGTCCAGAGTTCAGAAGTCCCTGAAAGAGCTTCGAGCTTGGGTTGAGACCTTACCAAGCCACCTGCATATTGATGCAGCCAGAACCACTGGCACAGGGCCGAGTCCTATGACACTTCATCTATTCTTTAATCAGGTGTGTATTGATATAACGTCGGCACGAATCTACCCCTGTTAACCGACGATTAGTGTGTTATTGTGGCGACTCGCCCCGTATTGCTTCACGTTCTCCGGATTTACGTGGAGTCATGGTCATCAACCACTCCCATGGAGTCTCAGGCCCCTGCAAGTGCCATCACGCTTTCCGAGGCATGCATACGCTGTGCGCGGCATTCGATCCAGCTTCTGACAGAATGTTGGATCGACGGCTCGTTTGTGACGTTTGACTACTTCCATGCGGAATACCTCTTCTCAGCATTGACAATCCTTGCGATTTCGAGTGTTCTAGATGGAAAAGACAGCAGTGCTGACAAGGAAGCCTTCCAAGAAGGTACAAGGTTCCTTTCGCAATTGAAGGATGCTGGGAACTTTGCCGCGCAGGAATACTGCCAGCATGTTTCTGCTATAGAAAGCGCATTGGAGTCCGTGTACATGAGAAGAAGGGGTACGTTGGAGACACCGTATTCCGACGAGTCTCTTTCTACGAGACTCATGCCCCAACCTGACCCGTCTTCTGTGACACAGACGATGACAAGTATGACTTTGATTGAACCATCGCTACAGGAACTCCTGGCGCAGCCAGAGCTTGATCTACAGTTTTGGGAAGGTTCGGGCTTTGATGCGTATTCACAAGGGCTGTATTGGCCGGACTTTAGCACAGAGAATTAGGTCCCGGGAAAGCGATCATGAAGTCACGAATTAATAGCAAACCAATGTTTTCCTTCATTAAATACAAACAGGAAAGTATTTCTTGTCGGACTAGAGGGTGCACGAGATGCCGAAATCTATCCAGACCTTGTTGATACATAAATCTAGAATGCTCTATTGAAGGTACTATATATATTACCACTATCTGAGACGCCAAAACGAGACTTGGCACAATACTCCGGACACATCTCGTGTAGTCCTCAGGCGCGTTTACCACCAACTTCCTCAATGAGTGGCTTCCAATATAGCCCAACCATGCCAAGGCGGCGACCTTGCTGTTAGATATTACAAGAAATACTATCCCATGTTATGCAAGTCCTTACTTGATGCCATTGGGCGGAAATCATGTTTGCTTATACTGGGACGTGAAAGCATCGCGTTCTCTCCGCAGACGGGAAGTCTAGCGAGCTGTCCCGTGCTTGGCTTTGATCTCCCTGCATGGTCCCCAGTATTTTCTGAGACACGGAACGTCCGGCCGACGCAGCATAAGCGGCAATGCAATATGCATGCAGGAGATAATTTAAACCTCCGACTCCCTTGTTTGTCTTAGATCAGGCCGTCTCGTATTCCGGATTGATGGGGGGGGGGGGGGGGGGGGGGGATCG